>CABFOW010005713.1:26355-39440 GCA_902141385.1 Timema californicum
GTTCCCTTTTCCCCCCCCCCCCCCCATTTGTCATTTCCTAACCCTTCCTTAAAACCTTTTCTCTCTGCCCCAACCTGAGTCTAAATACCTCTCATCACCCCTTACCTTTCTTTTCCAAATACTTGACTAATTCTTTAATTCGTCTTCAAAATTTCCTTTTTCTTCCAAGGGGCATCCAACTTTGGCTGAACACACCTGCAGCAATTCCATTTGTTTTTCTTTGTCCATAATAATAATAATCAATCTATCACTAATCCACTATCCACCCTATCCTCATTACCATACCTACACAATTTCTCCTCCATTCATAATTTTTAATCTAGTGTGGGGCAAATAATTTCCTCAGCTACCACATTCCACTCCCTCACCATTCAATTCTCTCTCAGACACAGAACATCCAGTCTACGCTCCTCCAACATCTCCACAATCTCTTCCACTAAGTGTTTCAACATTCATAGTTCATATTTTCAGCCTAGTTTTTTTTAAATTCCTGTCCGTCATTTGTCTTAATCTTATCAAGTATTCTTATTTGCTTCAGCCTCCTTAAGTCTGTCATGGCCTACACTAAATTAATGGGGCTGCCACTCATTGGTTCTCAGGTAAACCTGCTTTTGGTGTTAACATTGCCTTACCACAAAAACAAAAAGAGGAACTCATGAGCCTGGTTTGTATTTCCTCTTGTTTTGATTATTGTGGTGTGAATATAGTTGTCTATCAAACCACATTCTGCTGGTTTAGTAAAACAAAAAATAATACTTAACTCTTTAAAACTAGGGCTGTACGGGATCCAAAACTTTGGGGAAAATTTAAAGAGATTGGATGTTCGCCAAACTCGGGTGGGAAAACATATTTAAAAAAAGTTATAGCTATGGACTGTTTAGCAATGTCACATTTGTATTTAATTTTTATTAAAAATATAATCAATTTATTAAATTTAAATTAACCCTATCCTCAATTTAATAGAAGATTACCCAAGACTTAAGTCACTTTTATTTTATAACTATTTTGTAACACAACTGAGTGCCATTAAATAACATAGCTAAACTACATACAATTGAGGGAAATATTTATTGCTGGATAGATTTAAGATAGGAAAGCATATTTTTAACACAAAAGAATGTAAATGTCATTGGTTGGAATGGAATCTATTTGCTTTGGAAGAAGGTACAGGAAAGGTGGATAGAAACATTTAAAAGAGACGAACACAATATGGCTTTTACAATGAAAAGAACACAGTTCACACTTCACATTGCTGCCATCGGACAAAGAGGTAATGGTTGCCTCTTAAGGAAAAATCGATCGTCACCACCCAATCCCCTGACCTAGGTTTCATTCTATAGGAACTGATCAAGGAGGAGTATGAAACGCGCAACCAACTTTCTAAAAGAGGAAACCAAAAAACAAAAGGGATAAAATGGAAAATTGAAAGAATAATAGGACACACAGATAGGAACATGTAAAAGGTATAACATAAAAGACAAGGGATGTGAATAATATACTATATCTCTATAAGGCAAACCTCTTTTCTCTTTATGAGGTAAAGTGAAAAGAGGTTTTTCTTATAGAGATCCATTTTCTTTAGTATCAGAGATAATTATAGTAGGATAAACTATTATTTTTGGAGCCCAAGGTCACTTTATGAAAGAGCTTTAGTAACTAAAACATAATAAGTAGCGAGGCCCACTGGCTCACTTTTATTTATTCAGCTTAGTTCGAATATTAAGATATTTTACTGTCTAGACAGTTATTAAAATTCCCGTGATGAGTTTTATGTGAAAACCTTTTTATAGTTTAGTATTTTCAGAATTTACTTATATCTATACAATAAGTGTGGATTAAAACTATACAATTATAACAGTTGTATTAGGTATATTTAGAAAAATGCATTATATCAAAAATGTTACTCAACACTATGAAGAGTTTTTTTATTTTTACAAGATTACCGAATTTAAATGTATTGTTCATACACATAGCTGCAACTTAATTTGGATTTTGGTCCCTCTTCCAGACTATTAAAAAATATTTTTTGACATGTGCCATTACATTTAACTTATTGAAACAATCAAATTATTTTGATTTTTTATTGGAATGAACAGGAAGGCTAAGTTTATACTAAAATTATAAATCTGAAAACTAGATATATGCCTAAAAATAACTTTCTTCTTCTTCTCATTTACCGTCCAGTTCCTGTGGAAAATTGAATTTCATGCTCGAAAATTTCCTGGAGTCCAAACATTATTCCCACACAAGACTACTTAAAAAATATTATATATTTTTGTATTTTCTACCCCTCTTTTCTGTACCTTCTTCAAATTCTAATGAAATGTACTTCAAAGCTTAAAAAAAAAAGTTTTCCTAAAAGGGCTACATCATATTTTTATGCACAGTATTCATTTCATTTGTTTCTATTGTATGTTAAATTGCTTCTTTGAGATGTTATTATTGGTATAAACTATAATTTTATAATTTCCTTTTTTTCCCTTCCCCTACTCTTTTATGAAGTTGTATTGTGCATTTCGAACTCCAGTCAAATTCAGAAAAAATGAAACTTAGGTTTATATATTGAATGGTAATGATCGATTTTCAAATAAATGCAACCACTGCTTCCTTATTTAGTGGAAGGAATGTTAAATGTGAATTGTATCTCACTTTTACTGTAAAAGCCATATTGTGTTTGTTCACTTCTATCTTTATTGTGCCTTCTTCCAGGGTACTTTAAAGAGTGATAAGATGCATTACTTACCTTTAACTTACTCATGTTCTCTTTTGACAATATAAATTCAGAGTCATTTTCACAAACAATCATCTTCTCAAAGTCTAAGGATGGCACCCACTGTATTTCTTTAATAATAGCAATAATCTTCTCTTTCATCTCCAAGAAATCTCGCTCAAGGTCATTCTGAAAATTAGGAAAATATATGAAAAATTACCAGGAAGGAGACAAACAATTAATAATAAAACAAATCATTGGAAATGATATTAGCCTCTCATAAGAGTATATTTTATTTATTGAATATAGTAGAAAAATTACACCGGATCAATATATCATTTGCACCATCATCTAAATAGTCATAAAAAATATTTCAAATAGAAGCAAGAGACGAGATATAAGGAAAAAAGTTGGCTATCCAAAATCTCCTTACTAGGTTAGCTTATCAAGTCTCTTCCTTCTTGCTCTCACATAAAAGTAACACATTAAGCCTTTTTTCTTACGGATCACTAAGCCTTCTTCCTCCTTAAGCCCCATCTACATACTCCATATTCATAAGGTGTGTGATGCTCCGTAAGAGAACAAATCCATATTAACAGATTGCACTGTCTACAGAGTCCTTATCCTTAATTCCTTAGTCCTTACCACTGTGTAGAATTTTAATCAACTTTAACTTTCTGAGGACTAGTTTGTAGAACTGCTTAGGACTACCAATCACAATAAAGTAATCATATGTGCGCATGGAAATGAATGGCATTTTCATAGCAATTAAACTAACTAGCTCGCGTTTTAAATATATTATTTGTGACTGTACCTAAACTACCTTTTAAATGTAGCCTATCCTGGATGTTTTATCAAATTATGTTGTGTACAGTAAGTAGCCCTATATCTTCTTTGGTGCTGAATGACAGCTCACAGCTGACTTCTGACAGTCAACATTTAGGTATAAATCTAAATTATGACTGTCAGAAGTGATAGATGCTAAACACATGTTTTTGCAGATCATATGGTTTGGCGTGGGGATACATAATTTGGTCTGGTAATTTTTCAAAGCCGACAGCTGTCAGGCAGCACCAAAGAAGCCATGGGGCTACTGTATTTACTTTTTATTTGTTCAGCTGGAATATGGTCCTTTTGAAGAATAGAATTGGACATTGTTTACAATTTTCTCATTGGTTGGCATGGTCACGTGATTATGGATACAAACTGTGTAGATGTGTAATTTCCATTTCTAAGGACCATTAAGAACGTTAGGAATATCAGGATATGAAGCTTCCGACTCTGTAGATTGGGCTTTACAGCTCAATGCAATAACTGGACAATCCTCATTTCCTGCTAGAGCAACAAGTGAGAATAAGAGTACACCTTGCTGCTCATTCACATTGGTTGTTTGCCTAACTATCTCTGTATTATCCACTCATCAGAATAATTCCCAAACCTTCCCAAACCTCATCACCTCCACCTACTCACCAAAGTGTTGTGTACCATGTAGTTTCAACTAGGCAGCCACCATCTCGGATTTCACAAAACTTGGCATGAGTGAATTATTTCATAGATGTGTGGAAACTAAGTGTTGGATTTAAAAATGTTAGAATTTTCTAGATGCAAAATAATGATAGGTTTTGCATTTAAACTATGAACACTGATGATGATTTAAATTTCAAAATTTGGATGTATTATGGATAAAAGCGTGGGACGTTGCACTCTTAAATCAAATTGTACTGCTCCTGATTATGTATTTTATAACAAGGTAGATACTAGAATA
This sequence comes from Timema californicum, assembly GCA_902141385.1. Classification (NCBI taxonomy): domain Eukaryota; kingdom Metazoa; phylum Arthropoda; class Insecta; order Phasmatodea; family Timematidae; genus Timema; species Timema californicum. The sequence continues at coordinate 30,831 of CABFOW010005713.1, forward strand.
AAATTCCAGTAGTTTACAGTTTTCCTGGGAGGGTGGTGGGTAAATCCACAACTTTTAAAATTATTTTCCTTATGGTGTAAGACTTCAAACAAATGATTCTGTATTAAAATATTTTGTAAAAGGTGTGTTGGGCACTTCACCAAATCTTAGTACTTATATTCCATTCACGGTAGGAATTACTCTCTGAAAGTTATTTTTTCCTACCAATATCCTACTATATAGTAGATTTATGGTAGGGAGAAAGACCTTTCAGAAGTCAATTCCTACCATGAATGGATTATAAGTATTTTTACTCAATGCTTATGTAATGTTTTGGAATACACATAAAAAAACCCATCATTTGAATGACTTCTCTGCGTTCCTGGATCACGGACCACGAACAATCTAACTGAGTCTGCCACTCGAAGTGACTATGTGTTGGTAAAACAATAAAAACAGACGCGGCAGAAGATATAAATAGACTAATTTGATTTTGTGGTGCTCGTGTCTGACGATAGTTCAGTTCAACATCACGTGTCATGTTTTCCCCTCTAACCCGCACCTCTATCCTGTCCTGTTCCCATTGGTCACTAAACCCACGATCAAGACTATTACCTTTTATGGGCATGTTTAAGGGTAGCGTAGCTATCACTGATAGTACATATTGGCTTGTTATAATGGTTTTTATTTACAATTACATTTGGTTCTAAATGGCTATGGTTTGTGCTTCACGCTCCACGATGCTAGAAGGCAAGAACATAGAGGCTAGATAATACCTTTGTATTGAGGAGTCCGTTTGCATTTGGTTATATATATATATGGCAAAGTTTTGGCTCCACTGAGCCGAGTACACATGCAGCGTTAAGCGCGGCTTGTCTAAATTTAGAATTTATGACACTCATACCTGAGCACAAAGCCGCCTCAAGTTAATATTACCAGCTCTAGCGAAACGTTTCCTGTAGAACTTCACAAGTCAAGGGAACATTTTCCCATAAAGTGCCATTACAAAATAGTTGGGCAATTATAGCTAAATACGAACTGTCTCCTTAATGTACATATGTGAAAGTGGGAAACACAAGATATGCGCGCGCGCGCACACACACACACACACACACACACACACACCTTGTGTTTCCCACTTGTACATTAAAGGGACAGTTTGGACTGTGACGATTGTCCACACTCTTTATTTCTTGCGTTTCACGTATGTACATTGTTGATGGTTTTAATAGAGGATGTCATCTCAATTATTCTTGAAGGAATGGCAAGTGTACAAGTAGTCCTGTTGGGCGGGGGGAGGTTGAATATTGTGGCTAGTGAGGGCTTGGCAGCAATCAACGGAGGATTACTAGATTTGGGTCTGCTTATCTCAGGTGCNATGAGTGTCATAAATTCTAAATTTAGACAAGCCGCGCTTAACGCTGCATGTGTACTCGGCTCAGTGGAGCCAAAACTTTGCCCTAAGTACAGATTTGTTTCTAATGTTTTCTTAGATTAGCCCTGAAGAACTATTTATGGTTATATTAACTTGTTTTATATAATACAATGTATTAACTTTTGATGGGAAAATAAAATTATTGTTACCTAGAAGATTGTTTTCCCTTTCTGGATACACTTATGTAGAGATAAAAAAAAGTATCCATACTTGACTAATATCAATATTTTCTTTTAAATACTACCATTTTTTTTACTCAATACTGTTACTGATATTAGTACTCACATTCTGGTATCAAAAGAAACATTTTTTTTATCTTCACTCATGCTGGAATTAAATGTTTACTAGGGTGGACTGTGGGGGAAGAACAAATAACACTATTTCTCAACTCTCACTCATTTTCTGCATAACAATCAAGAAGCAACTCTGGCATTCAAACTCTTTTAGCTCATCATATTCATAGTTGTTCCTTCATAGACGTTTTGAAATCTCGTGTGGTAAAACCCTTAAAAATACCCATCATGCAATACTATCTTTAATACCGTCCAAGTTCCAACATATAACATATATGCGAAAGACCTAATTACACTAAAACATCGTTAAATCTAAATGATTTTTGCTGTTTAAATAAATAATTATTAAAATACACTGATACAAAAGTTGAAATTATCATTAGATTTTTTAAACTCATGTTTAAATTTCAATACTGATACTTAATGTTATCAATACTTTACTTTCGATACTAGTTTGGTATCAACATTGTTCTTCCAATACTTTTAATGAGTACGGTATTGATACCACATCACTATGCATAGTGTCTACTCAACTTGACAAATGAAATTCCTGAATTTTTCCCTGACCATTTCCTAAAATGCCTGATTCAAAAGTATGTCACACCCTTCCCCACTACATTTCTTTTATTAATCTTTTTAATGAATAATAATAAGTTTTAAAATTCAAATAACTCTTTTTGTATTAACATAGTCTAGGCCTACTAGGAATTATAAAATATATTACACGGCTACAAAAAAAGGACAAATTGAATCACATTGTGACTAAATATTTTTAACCATTTCCTTGTGAAGTTTGTCAATGACCTTTGACGCCTTTTAGACCTTCAAGCGAGACCTAGAAGAAAACCTGGTAAAGTGGTAATTTCCTCCATTGAAATACTGCCCAAGGATTTCATTAGGAGACATGAAGCTTTGTGGACAGGTGAGCCATTCCAAGAGATGAAAACTTAATGGAAAAGAGTGTCATACTTAATGTTGCGGTTGTGTAAGTGGTTGATCCAACTGATTCACACACTGATTCACCTCATATTTTCATGTAATTCTCCAGGACATAAAGGATGTCAGGAATGTGATGAAACACATTTTCATTTGTGAATGCTTCCTTTATTATAGCATTATCACAAATTATCAAGTTCGGTTTAACTTGCGTAGACCAGGTTTTTGAAAATATCTGTATCTAAAAGATTATTTTTCAAAATTTAAATTGAGAATAAATATCAGTAGTTATTGCACATCCAACAATTTTTTTCAACCCAGGCTGTTGGTGTTCATAATGACTCTTGAATTTGCTGCTGTCAATTTTTGTCGAAACTGAAGTACTTGTTAAATACTTGTTGCTGAAACATAGGCACATATTTCTTACATTTGGAGGTTGTGTTATCCTACATTCTAGTGTTTCTAATAAGGTTTTACACAGGGTTTCCAACTTTTTCCTTGCACTTTTGAAGTCGCATACATCTGGTGTGTAGCCTAACAACTTTACATCATCTTCAGCAAGTGGCTGGCTAGTTATCTAGTTGAAGATTCTGAGAACAACTTGAGCGCTAGTCGTTTTCATTTATCAATAAGCAGCCCTGATATATGTTGTTTTTCAGGGAATCCATTTCCTTGTTGAGGGATGGGAATTTTTCCACTCTTTAGTTCCATCATCATCATCTCATTAAGTGTGCTTTGCAAAGAAGCATAAGAATCCAATATTGTCCAAATAAAGGCATTTACATTGGCAGATACAAATGAATTTTGTGGTAAATGCTAATATGATAATCATGCCAAACAGTTGAAAAATGAAACTTGACTTTGAAAACTTTTTCAGTTCCAATAAGAATTCTTTAGCATCGGTATTCTTGCCCTGTCATATATTTTCAGTACGCTTTTTTTGTAGATCAATCAAAAATAGCTTAAAATCTCTCTGGAACGTTTTGTAAACTCTTGAGTTCACTTTGAACAAAACGAGTGTACTGAAATGATTTTGGATTTAATATGTCCACATCTATTTCTTCAGCTAATGTAAGAAGTTTTTCATATCTAATTCCCCACTTGTAATTTTTGATTATATTACCTATGGATTGGACTTGATAACAGATCCACATTAACAATTTAACTTTACGAACGTCCTTCGACACACATTCTAACATATGAGCTATGTCCCACATAGGAAGTAAAAGTCAAGTTTTAAATTTTCACACAGATCCGCCAGCTTTTTATCTACACTATGATCAAAATATTGTCCATCAAATGCCATACCATTCAGCTGCTCTTTTAACTGAAGACTTGCACTTTCAAGGACATTGTGCAATTTTTCAATGAGAATGCCTCCCTTGTGTGAAATACCACATTGTGAAATGTCAATCACAATACAAGTCTGAACACCATCTACTAGAGTAATCACTCAAGTTATTTGATATTTTATGTGCAATTTTGTAATTTTGTTTACTGTAACAGACAAGAGGGTGATGGTTAGTTACTGGATTTACTATGCTTAAAAATTCACAGTTTGCTATTTATAATAAAAAATATGTTTTTTCAAATGCACTAAGTAATTCTCTGGAGTGATTAAGTTTACCAACATCAGCATTCTTTAAGCAGTGCCAACTTAATAAACATTCAAAAAACTTGTCCCTCTCCCCTTCTTTTACTGCACTGTAGGCAGCTCTGGCAACAGACTCCACAGCTTCGTATTCCTTTTTTTACTTCAGCATTTGATTTCTCTATGGAGCCAGAGAAATTAACACACCAATGATGTAATGTTGACTGTAAATGATTAATAAGGTCAGTTTCAAAATTTTGAAATTCAATACTTTGAGTAGGTTGTAGCAACTGCTTTTCCTCCGGAAGATAAAAAATACCAAAATTTCCAGTTTTAAGAATAAGTACCTCTTTAGGGATGGTTTTGTAGTTTTCTACACACAGACAACACTGCACTATTGTTATTGCACCTTGCAGACACAGCATAAGTTGACAAATTCCTGGAACCGATTTGCTTACTCTAATTTAATTTTTTATTTAAATTCTTCACTTTCCTGTAAAAAAATATTAGGGCCCGTTAAACCTGGTAGCTCATTATATTTTGTTAAGCTCAGACTTTATGACTACATTATTATCCATATGTTAATTTGGTTTTGACAGCTCATCAACTTTGTTAATAAGGATAGCTAAGGCATTACATATATCGTTATTAATTGTTCATTGATACCAGAAGGATTATCAGTACCACCATTTAATTTTACATCTTGAAAGTAAGAGGCAATGGAGTATAATTCCGGGAGGTCTTGGTTTAATTATTGATTTTCATAGACTCACTGCAAGGTCCATTACTATCACTATTTACGACCGAGTTTTTCCTGATCACATAATTTACACTTTACAAAACTTGCAATACTCCCTTGATCCTTACTTCTAGGTTTTTCTTGGGGATGTTTATTAAATACGTGATATCCAAGCCTATCACGTCTGACACGCCATTCACAATAAACACAGTTGATGTCTTGTTTTTTCTTAAAAGTTGACATAATAAACATTTGTTTCACTAAGCCAGCTAATTTTTTTATAAACATTTATCTATTGTATAATGTACAAACCTTAATAGTTCCACTAAAAACAACACTTTCATTACTATACGCATGTCATGAGTTTATTTACTACACGCACAACAGTGTAATTAGGCCACGATGTAAGGGATGACGGAATTCAAACTAAAACAAAACATCGCTCACCCTTCCCTCTCCACCGCCTGCCCACCATAGCTGCCAAACACCTGCGGTAGGGTTGATGGCTGATGACTCATCACTCAATCACACCATTAGCCAGGTTGAATTATTAGATTTTTCCTTTGCCCCTTATCTCAACCAGACTTCTTATCTAGAACTGTGACATATTAGCCCCTAGACACCGCAACTCTATGTGCTTACACTGGCACTGCCTCACTATGGCACATACTGATACTGTTATCGACCTTGTTTTTCATACAAATGAAACCACCATATCAGAATCAGAATGTACTAAAAAGTCAACAAAATTGTTGGACTTTTCTTTGGCCCAGATTTCTCCAGGACAGTTTTAATTTCCCTTAAGCCTCGTTTGCGTGTTCGGACATATTCTGCACCCCTGCCCCAGTGATGAGCTACCTTCCTGTTCTCACCGTGGTACCTAGTCTAGTCTCCTTCAACCCTACTCATTGTGGTAGCTCACCAGGCTATCTTCCCAATTAATCGGTAGCTCACCAAGACACTCCAGTTTGTTACTTCTCTCACCACATCTAAATCTATCTTTGCAACTTGAAAGTCTATGCAGAATGTATTGTTAACTCTTTTTTCAACCGAACCAGTGAGAAAAAAGAGGTTTACATCTTCACTCATAAATGATATGCTTCTCCAGAAACCTTTCACAAACAAAGCATCTAAGTTTTATCCATAGAGGGCATAAAAGAGCATCCAAATTATCATAAGTGATAATACAAACAACATATAAAATTGTTTATAGTACCTATATGTAAATATAATCTTTGTACATTGAAACATCAATTCATTGTTTGTCAGGGATCTGGGGAAAGAAAAAAAAACCTATGGTTACAGGAAACTTATAAATACGAGTCATATAAAGTTAATAAGATATCTCAGATTTGCATACTAAATTTACTGAATAAAAAATGTATACAAATAATGTTTCCACTGTCAAGGCCACTTCACCCAACTTATTTAAAAAATAAGTCATTAATCATCATATTTTGTTTAGTAGAACCTTTCTTTCCCTTTTCAAATTGAACAATAAGCTTTCAATATCAACAATGTTTGCTTGGTCTCTCTTGGTGATATTGTGATCACACAAATGCTCTGATGGTCTCAAACGCATGAAATTCTCATAAAACTTGCCACTGGTTCTGGCTCAGCTTTGTCAGCCTCACCACCATCTCCCCTCATTCAAGCAACTTCCACTTTCCAACACAACATACCATATGTCGTAAGCTCCTGGTCCATAGACACACACACACACACACACCAATGTTCATGCCAGCAGTGCTTTTCCCCAGCCGAACCCAATCTTCATCTTGTGTGCCATCATCATCTTCTCTTCCGTCAATCTATCACGCTTGAACCTTTATTTTTCTTCCCGTAATCATACTTAAAACAACTGTTCTGTATTCTAGACTAAGTTACTTGCTGCCACACTGAAACAATAAAGTGAATGGCCTGCAGGATGTCCATCTTGAGTTTAACCCCTTTTCCTGAGTCAATCAGTCATAAAGCTCTCCACACTAGCTGCTTCCTGTACACCAGCTTGAAACACTTGATCACACCCAAATCAAGAGGCTGTATAACAATGGTGAGGTTAGGAGGGTAAAAGACCTTCTTTACACTCATCAAAAAATATTTCTGGAGAATGAGCTGCACTATTTTCTACAAATAGGATTCTCCTGGCTTGTGAACTGAATGATGCATCAAGAGCACACAGGAAGTTTCTGAAAATATCTGACTATATCCACACTTTTGAGTTGGCATAGGTCACAGGTAGCTTCTTTATATTTTTAAAACACTGTGGTTTCGCGGACTTTCCAATAACGATGGGCCATTGCTGTTTGTGAACAGTAGTAGCATCAGTGGCTCCTTTGCATTTTTTTTATTCATAGTAGATCTCTCCTTTCAATGCCAACATTCAGTCTGGCAAGCTATTAAAAAATATACCTGTTTCATCTGCGTTATAGATGTCCGGAGCCTCGCACCCCTCCAGAAGCTCCGAAAGTTTCTAGAACCAGAGGTTCGTGGCGTTGGTGTCCACAGCAAGTTTCTCCCCGGCCGATTTCAAAAATACCAGGCCATGGCGTTACTTGAAGCGGGAGAACCAACAATTTGAAGCTAAAAAGTTATTACTATCCCTATTGTTACAGATATTTTTTGGTATTTCTCCTGAAGAATGTTCCAATTCACAAATATATCTGATGCTCTGGCCCACTGGCACCAAGTAAAGAGGACATTTTCCAACTCGCTGTAGGTCGACACCTTGCCTGTCTTCCTCTTCTTTGCTGATGTACCACATCTATCAGATTGTTCTTTGATCTCATTTTTGTTTGAAACAATCTTGTTTAAAGTAATGATGGAAGGCCTAGTCGCTTGGCTACATCGCTCCTATTCTCTGATGGATTTTTCTCCACCTCTTCTATGATGCCCAGTCGTTATTCTAAAGTTTAAACTTGTTTCACAGGAAGTGGCATGTGAGAAAATGTTTTTATTAAAAGCTAACAATGACTAATAAATATGATTAAAACATCACTGCTAAGTATTGAACACACGTGATGAAATGCGTACTCAACCAGACAAAATGGTTAAGCGAAATGAGTCACACTAACATACAGGCGAGGTTCTCACCACCCCCCATACCCTCTAGACCAATATTTAGTTGAGACGCGCTACTGTAACTTGCTAAATCACAACAACAAAATATTAACCGATGTTACTACTACCAATTGCACCAACATTTGTGTGTATGTGTTTGTCTTAAAAAGATCAATCATGAATTAACATTCTTAGGGACATAAAATTCTGACCAATAGATGCGAGAAAATGAAGAACGATTGATGCGGATTTTATTTCTATCGTTTGTATAGGATTTGTTCAGAGACCATAGAAATTAAACGATGGATTCAGGAAAACAATAGATCGAGGTTTCATTGTAGCTATAATTATGTATAATAATAAAGGCTACTCCCCTGGAGAGTCCTCACCTTAGAGTAGTATTAGCCCCAGTACTTCCAACCAAAATACGCACTCCAGTATCATTAATAGACTGACATCCTAGCCGATCAGTATCAAGCTTACCCAATAACACAACCGCCCACCATATAGCTTTCAAGTAGCTCACCAAGCCACTTTAACATTTACCAAGTACAGTAGCCCCATGGCTTCTTTGGTG
>CABFOW010005714.1:0-13488 GCA_902141385.1 Timema californicum
AAGCTGGTACAGGCAACACATACCTTGTTACACGAGGAGGACAAGCTGGTACAGGCAACACACACCTTGTTACACGAGGAGGGCAAGCTGGTACAGGCAACACAACCTTGTTACACGAGGAGGACAAGCTGGTACAGGCAACACAACCTTGTTACACGAGGAGGGCAAGATGGTACAGGCAACACACACCTTGTTACACGAGGAGGGCAAGCTGGTACAAGTAACACACACTTTGTTACATGAGATCATTTGATGTATCTAACGCATTGGTACAATTCTCTTTAATATTTATTGACGATTTTGGTATGTATCTCATCTAGTTATTTACCCTTTGTGGATTAGGAAAACTATTTAAAATCATCAAATTAATTGCAGATTGTATGATTTACAAACTGACATAAATTGTATTTTACAATAATGTTTCTTGAAAAAGGAATATCTATTAATAAATCAATAACCAAATCCATATATTTTGCTTAGAAAACTAATCCCATATTTACGAGTACTTTCGCTCGACCCCCCGGAAACAGGCGCGGATTCAGGGGGGATCAAAGTGTCATTTGACCCCCCTGTAAAAGTTAGAAAATTAATTAATACAAAAAAATGAAATTTCAATGTTTAGACAGAATGTACAACAGAAATAAGTTATAAACTTTTTTTATCTATCTACGCGCACACACCTCTTAAGCCGGGTCCGCACGTGCATTATCCGTGCATGTCCGATATGACTCACGCAAGTGTGGAAAAAATAACCGTTTTCATGTGTAATGGTGGGGTGATTTGGAGATAAAATGGAGGACCTACAGTTTAACGTGGAATCCGAACCACGTTGGAGGCCTGGCATTCTCCACATTTACAAGTTGTGATTAATACACGTCTTGTCAGAGGTGAAGGAAGGGTTTGACAATCAGCTAAATCTGTGCCGGGACCGAGGATTGAACCCCGGACCCTCAGACCGAGGTCTGACACCTCACCCCTAGACCACCAGGTCACCTGAGATACGAAATAACTTATCATTGTAAAGCTGTAGTGCTATTAAATATAGATCTCTTTTAATTGAAATATATATTCATAAAACCAATAGTTCCTGAGCTATATGCAAATATATATATTTGCCAATTTTAAAGTGATTGCTATGCGCTTTGATGGAATGTTTCTGCAAAAATGTATATTATTTCGTTTCACAAACCCTACAAGTTTTTAGAAAATGTCCCCACATATTTTAAGATTAAAGATAGAGAAAATTTGTGCGGTGCACCATACAATTTAGTTTTACTTAAGGGCCTAAATAAAATGTTCAATGATAACATAGTTGGATCCCTTTATAATAATAATAATAATAATAATAATAATAATAATAATAATCTAGGTGTTCTCCTGGACAACAAACTCTACTTTCCCATTGTGGTTATCATATAATATCTCAATCATTTAAATTACTTGGACATTTTTAATTTATTACCTTTTCATTTCAGAATGACTGTATTTTATGCTTGTTCTATGTCTTGGTTAGATGAGATCTAAGCTAGAATATGTTAGTGTTGCTTGGCGTTACATCCCTTCACATCAGATCGGAGAAAGTTCAATGTAAATTTGTAAATTTGTTGCTGCTTGCTGTGATAAATTCTTTACTAACCGGGTCTAGTATGAGTAAGACAAAATTATAAACCTTTTAAGGCTCCAAATTATTTTCTTGCGCAGACTTTATTGTGATACCCTTTTGGTTTTTAACATTTTCAAGAGCAATATTTATTGTAAATCTGGCCCTGAACATGGAACTATTCGTATCCCTTCACAGGACTTTCAAAATTAAAAATTGTTTTTTCTCAGAAACTTTTATAAGCTGAACCGCTGTATCTGTAGCGAAAATTCTAGGTTTTCTGAATTTAACTTTGTCACAAAAGAAGCTGAGATTTGCTATCATCAATATGCTTAGTATTATATTTTGCACAACTTTTCTTAATTAAGTTTTACTTAAACAATTAAAATAGTTAATGATTTAATTTACGGTTCTTCAATGTGTTTCGTTCTTTGAACTCTAGTTACTTTATTTATGTCACTATATAGTTATTTTTGTTTTCTCAATTAATTGTTGTTGTACAGTATTTATATATGTTTCAGCGCTGCCCTGTTACAGGTCTCATCACTGTTTGCTCACCACTATAATAAAGTAAATTAAAATGGAAGAAAAATATTAAATTTAGTGTACGCTCATGTCAGTACGTGCGATTATTGTATTATAGGCTAATTGGGAAATATGATTCAAATACAATTTTAAAAGAATTGCACCAGATTACGCCTGGAGAGAATATGACAAAGTAGAATTTTTCAACAGTTTCACTTACACCTGGTGCATCTGTTCGGGGCCTAACGCCGCCATATCCTGCCGTATCGCTCGAGGGAGTCCCGAGCAAATACACTTTGTAACCTGTAACAATGGCCGTTGTTTCGCTTTGTGACAACCCATGTGTACAAGAAAGTAATCTTGAGAGTCACAATAACACGACGTCAAGGCGTCGCGGCGACTGTTCAAACAAGAGCCAGACTGATATTGGCTACTGAGCTAACCTTCTCCCGATCTCCGTCAGCCCGCGTCACTTTCATGTAGCCGCTGTTTTAGTTTATTATCTATACCCTGTTTACGGTAGGAGTGAAGGTGAAGGCTGGAAGATTAATGTAGACCTATATTCGGAAATAATTATTGTATATTCTTACCAATACAAGTTTTATCAAACGTTTCTAATAATACTGCCCTAAGCCTTACAGTTTGATTGGCTAACTCATTGAAATAACAACATATATTAATAAAATTATTATTTTTTTATTTTAGTGTTGTGACAACAATATATAGTACAATACAATAAATAATGGCAATAATAGCAAGTGAAATATAATAATTAAAACAATTTCGTTAAATTTTAAACATGCATTTTAACATGACCACATTTTAAGAGTATATAGGTCAAACAATCCAGATATAGCAACTTCAATAACGTGGTGTAGAAACGATTATTTGTCTTGTCACGTTTTATTGTTACCTTAAATATACTAAGTAAATGCATCAATAGTCACCGAGAAAATTAAATTTGTATAAATATACACCTATTTGACAATGTTAGATAGAAATACGTATCTACAGTTTTTATTCTGTTATTTTATCAGCCTAGAAATTTTCTTTTTCCCATGTTGCCTTTAATTTCTTTGGCGGGTTGTTTCGTAGCACCGTGTAATTCTTTAAACACTTCTACAAATTAACTGGGGTCAGGTGTACAGTATTTAGGTATACTAGACTGTTCGACGTTGAGTGAAACGATTCACAAAAATGTGTTGTGCGGTTAATAGACAATGAAAATCCAGCCAAAATTTCTATACAGAACATCACATCCACGTATTGGGAATATCAGCTTAAAAAATTTAGAAATATTTTTCCCTTAGAAGTTTTTACATGTTTTAAGCCTACGAAGCTACGTTAAAATAAAATGGAAATGTTAAAAAAAGTATATGGACGGAATCTACACCACATTTTCTAACGGCCAACCAAAAATCTTAGATAATTTAACTTTCAATATTATGATTTTACAAATTTAACGTATTTGCAATAAAATTCTACAATTTTGTGTGACCATATTGAAAGTCATTCTTCGATTTCTTAAAATATTCCACTCAAAGAGAAAGAATATATTTTTGAGGTTTAAAATGTCAATTGAGTTAAAGTACATTTTATTTTGTTTGCCTGTGCATCCTTGGACCATATACTTCAATCACCCAAAGTGGTGATCATGTGGTTTAAGACGTTACACAAGTATTGCACAAGATTAACGTTGAGGGAGAGGGCAGGGTTAGAATCCCGGCAGGACGTACTCTAGGTGGTTTATCTCACAATCTACCACGGTATGTGCTCCCAGCCTTTTCCCGCGTATTAACGTTGAAGGAGAGGCCAGGGTTAGAATCCCGGCAGGGTGTACTCTAGGTGGTTTATCTCACAATCTACCACGGTATGTGATGTGCTACCAGCCTTTTCCCGCGTATTAATGTTGAAGGAGAGGCCAGGGTTAGAATCCCGGCAGGACGTACTCTAGGTGGTTTATCTCACAATCTACCACGGTATGTGCTCCCAGCCTTTTCCCGCGTATTAACGTTGAGGGAGAGGGCAGGGTTAGAATCCCGGCAGGACGTACTCTAGGTGGTTTATCTCACAATCTACCACGGTATGTGCTACCAGCCTTTTCCCGCGTATTAACGTGCGCATTTCTCCAACACGTCCCTCCTCTCCCTTACACCTAAGATTGATCCGTTAAATGACCTGTGTGTTAAAAAGGTACGAAATAAAACAATAGTAAAAACATGTACTCCTCTGTGCCTGTCTGCCTAGCCTCAATATATTTGCATACTCGCTCTGTGTCTGATATTATATCTCTCTCTAGCGCGCGCTGTGTGTTACCAGGACGACATCACACATGCAGGCGCCCACATGTGGTGACATGACCTCATCACACACAAACACATAGCCTCCAGGAAGGGGAACAGGGTTCAACTCTTGATAAACCTCCCACAGAGCGTCTGACTCACTGAGATATACTAAATGGACTAGTGTGGTTTTAATTAAGAGATATATTTGGATACCCCGGACAAGTAAAATGAAAAATAGAGAGACTATCTACGATTGGGAGGAACTATCATAGGACCCTGATTCAAGCCTGGCAGTGTCTAAGATAATCATCACTACTATATAGGTCTATATTATTCTTAGTCAACAACCGGAAGGTTGGTTTGATGTGCTTACTATCTATTAGTAGTCCAGTACAGAAGCGTATTAAGGTGGGAAAATGGAACAACAAGCTGAAATTTTGTGAATTTATATAACTGACATCGTGGAGTAATAATTCGTTAGTCCCAAACAATTTCGGCTGGCCTAAATCCATAATGGTTAAACATAGGCCACCATATTGGATTTTTACTTTTTAGAGTCTAGTGGCTGAACAAAATATGATAGAAAGATACCATTTGCATAGAACCCCTAATTATATAATTGATTACAAGAATATGTATATTATATATTCATTACACATTTTTATCACACCGTGCAGGCTACTTACTATTGTATGGTACTGGAAAGAAGACATTTTGGTTAAGAAGCTGTTTTTATTATTGTTAAGAGAGATGAGACTAAAACATGTTTAAAGTAAAAGCTGTGGAGGGATAAAATTTACATAGAAATCATCCTTAGTACGTTTATATAGTTGGACATAAGAACCAGAACAATACAAAACGTGGCCTGTTCCAGCGCTCAATGAACTCGTGCAAGTACAGAAACGTGACTTAGTCCGGTGTTGCAGTTTTGCTCTCTGTGTTTTACAATCAGTTTCCCGCTAGTTGATCTGATTGTCACGCGTGTCAATAAATCGATGTGCGTTTTTATGTTGAATACGTTACAGTGAAATGTGTGTTATTTTCAAGGAGGGTGACAAGTCTACTGAGGTGAAAGCTGGTCTAGAAAATATTAGAAGAGTTACTGTGCTATAAAAAGATGGAATTTATAATCTACTTGTAGGGGGAGAAATGAGCGGAGCTGTATAGTAATAATTGTAGAAAGGCTTACACTCGAAGGGTGAAAGTCACGCACCATGAGGAAAAGTCTGGCCGGTATCTTAGAAGAGTGGATTCAAGCTTTAATTTCAAGACAAAGTGTTTGTTTTGTAGGGAGTTCGCGGTTGTTAATAAGAAGCATCCCAAATGGAAACCAGTCGTCAGAGAGGCAGCGACTTTGGAGATGAAGAAGTACTTTGCAGTGTTGTTCGCAAAATGAACCGATCATTGAGGACAAATTGTTGTTTCAATAATAAACTGTGTAAAAGATGTAGTTGCTGCGATAGCACCGCGATCGCTATCCTCTATCTAGTAGGCTTGGATCTGTACCGTCATGCACCACAGGAGTGCATGCTAGCACTAATGCCCAAGATGGTGGTTATGAGATCACTGAGGTTTCAAGGAGGATAGACCCATAGTGGTGTGACAGCTCACTCCTTGTCTCGCTGGGTGACTTCAATGTCTGCAAGTGCAAGTGTAGGTGACGTTTTACTGGCAAACCCTGATCAGCACGGGGGGTTGGGAGATTCTAGCTAGGCTAGACATGCACTGAGCCCTTGGCTGGTTAGTGCTACCCGCACCATCTGGTAAAAGTCTCATGTAATAGGGGAGTTCAGTAGTTCAGTAAGTATTGTGGATCCCCGTTTCCTTTCACACTGAATTTCTATGAGCGAGCACGAAAGGGCCTAGAAATCGTTCCAAGAGAGGTATTTTGGCGTAATTTACAGGGATATCTTACATACGACAATCAACAGAGGACCGACGGGAGGAAGTTGTGCTACGGATTTTTATCACTTAAGAAAAATCCGTTGACTCCAGCTGGGTCTGAACCCAAGAATATCGGGTCCTAAGTGGAGCACTTGCTCCAATACCACCGAGGTCAATATATATAAATATAATATCATGGATCATGGCAATACAGCATAGAGATGCTATTTGTTAAGTTAGTTTGTAGGCCGTGTTCTGATATGACATTGTCTTTAGAAAGGGAGATTTTAAAACAAATATAATTTTAGGATTTGACCAACCTGTGATAAAATACAGATTATACGTTTCACAATAGTTATTTTCATCTTACTATCCAGGAAGAGTTGATAACATGCTCACTAGAAGGGGTTAACATAGGGATACGTATATCTCGATACGTGAATCGAGGATACCAAGATAAGTAATCGCATGTGCGATACAGTATCGAGTGATAGGCTGAAGAGAATAGGCGTGGTTTTATCTTCAGATGATTACTCGCTTAGCTCTTTCTTCTATTTTCAAATGGACGGTGTCGACATAATCGCAATTAGGATACCGTATGGAAATAATGGCAAGAAGGAAATATTGAATTCATCTCATTCTGTGTGATCCTAATAAATCACATAATTATTCTCGAATGTTTGCTATCTCGTTAAATGAACTTAATATTTTGGGCAGTTCAATGTTTCGTAGAAGATATAATTAATAGAAACAAGTAAACCGGCTTAAGAATTTCATGATACCGTAACTTCCTTGTGACTGGGAATAGCCAGCAACTTTATATCGGTCAATATTTTTTATGAGTGTGTTCTATTTTCAAATTCTCATCATATCATTATACAGGATGTAAATTAATTGGCGTCAAATATTCCAGGAGCGTATTCTCATCAATCAAACACCAAGAAAATATGTTCATATAATATGGGTATATATACTCTTATTTTCTGAGTTATAAGGAATTTTATTGTTCAATTAAATGAGCATCGGGTTCAACTGCGGGGTATTAGCAGGCCAGTCAATGGATCCACCACGACCAATCAGTTTTGAGGAAAACCTTTAATAGCTCTAAAACTAAGCGTTTATAGACCCATGTTTATATGAACTCTTAATAATGTTTGGTTGATGGAATACGCCCCTAGATTATTTGACACCAATTGATATACATCATAGATATAATATTGGTGTTCTTGAATAAATTAAATTATAATGGAAGAAAGAAACATTTGTATAGGGCGGAGTAGAAACAATTATAGGATCTATGCTGAGGAAAGTGATGGACAACATTCTGAGGTTTTTCTGACGTCCAGTGGAACTCACCTGAATGACATCTTCAAAAAGGGAAAAATTGTAGTATCCAGTTTGCTTTTATTTACCTTATGAATATTTACTTTTCAATTAAAGTGCTAATTTTCAAGTTACCAATCGTCTAAAAGTTTCTGCCTCAGCTTATACAATTAATATTCCTCGTGATTAGCGAAGCTTGGAAGATCGAAATGATCTTTAGGTTACTGAAATAACCGCTCATATTCGTTGATTGATAAAACATATTGTTAGGGTAATTTTGAACCCTGTACCATCACACGTCAATTAAAGATTGTGTCTTAAAATATGAGTGAAGGATGACCTTGAGCATATCACGAATCCTGAATAGCTCAGTTGTAGTCTAAGTCAAGAGTCCTGGGTTCAATTCCCGTGTCCAGGTGTTAGTTTTAATTTTAAGAATAAGTTAAATAAGGGTTTATATTGTGTGTTGGCTGATGTTAAAAAGTTGTGTGCTTTGTTTCAAAACTTGCAGGAATAAATCGAACTAAATATAATCTGAAATTTAAACATAGCTTTTCTAACTGTAATGACATATCGAGTCATAAACAGGTTCAAACGATAATGCTTAAACAAGGCGGTTTTCAAAGAAACTACACTATATTAATTTAAAAAATATATTGTTCTGAGTCTTATTATAAGTCACTCGTGATACATTTGGTATTTTTGAAAGATAAAATTGAGAAGAGATTATCATAATTTTGAATACATATTAAAACATATGTTTAAGTGTTGGTTTTATTTTTCAACCAGTATAAAATTATTAATTCATTTATAAATTATATGTGTGGCTATATTTCGTCAATCCTTTAGTTTATAATCTCTCAAGTGGACTATTCGGAACTCCTACACTGTGGTAGAGATGATAGAGAGACTTCTTAGAAATATTGTTTTGTAATGGAAGTATTATTATTATTATTATTATTAGCACCGCGTCTTACTACTCGTTTGGGTTACATGCACTTATGCTAATGTGTAATGGTAGGGTGATTGTGTGATAAAGTGGAGGACCTAGAGTTTAACGTGGAATCCGAACCACGGTGGAGGCCTGGCATTCCACACATTCACAAGTTGTGATTAATACACGTCTTGTCAGAGGTGAAGGAAGGGTTTGGCAATCAGATAAATCCGTGCGAGGGAGGCTATGACGTCATAATCGAGCTAACATACTACTTTATGCCTTTAAAAGAAGCAAATTTACCATATATATATATATATACTTTCAAATTCAAGCATTTTAACATTATCCTGTGATTGGTTTGACATATTATTCGATTCAGCCAGTTTTTATTAGCCAAATAAATAATGATAAAAATCGTATGGGTTGAACAAAAATAAATAAGATACTTTTTTCAGAAAATAACCGAATTAAAATGAATGTTGTTTGCATAAAGTTTAAGTGGCATTTACAAAAAAACTAGTGACGACTCGAAAAGGGGGTATCTGCCCCCTTACTCCTTGTTACTTAAATACTATTAATAAAAACTTAAATCATATAAGGTATGACTAAAACGTAGAACGCATTAGACAAGTTTATTCAGTGGCTACATTTTAAAGCCAGGATTACGACTTATATTTAAAAGATCTTTAGAGCCCTTGGGATGGAACAGGTCAAGGTCCTATAAAGAGAAAGAGCAATATTGTTATGCCCACTAAACGTACCCCATAAGACTCCTCATTAAAAAAAAATTCTTTGATACATTTTATACTTGGTCGTAGACAAATACAATTTTAATTAAAATTGCCTTACTGTTTAAAGCATATCAAATCAAAGGTACAGAAAAAAAACTTTAACTAGTAGCAACTATTCTTATGTTTAAGTATATCAAAGGCTCTTAACCTGGGACTGCATTTTGAAGACTTCAGAACCCATCGTACCACACCCAATTTCACATTAGGCAACGTTGACATGACGGATTCGAACTGACAAAGCTACCAGAGCTGATTAGTCAACGCATTGAGGAAAAGTGCTGGGCGCCACTATCTCTGATTGGAGGGAGGGGTGATAGAATAAAACTGTTTTCACTTGAAATTATAAAATATTAAATAAGTTGTATGAATAATACAAAATGTAAACGGAGTTAATCATTTATGTATGGCGCCAAACGTGGATTGTCACTTTTTTGAAAACAAGTATTCATTATTTATTTAAAGGTACTAAGAGTGTCCCATTTGAGAAGATTATTGGGGTGTGGGGCGGAGCAGGTACTCAGTAGTTGGTTTATTGCTGCCACTTGTACAATTATTACAATTTTAAAGGATTAACTACCGAGTCGAAGGTGGCTGCGTTATCTGATAGCTCGTGATCTTAATAAATCACACATTTGTAGCCGACAATTTCCGCACGTCCATCATAGACTCTGCCTTAAAATATGAGTGAAGAATGACCCTGGGCACGGGACGATTCCTGGATAGCTCAGTGGTTAGAGCAGTTGCATACTAAGCCAAAGGTCCCGGGTTCGATTCCCGTGTACAGGAGCTATTTCTCAATTTTCACATTATGATACTATTATTAGCACCGCGTCTTACTACCCGTTCGGGTTATACACACTTATGCTAATGTGTGATGGTAGGGTGATTGTGAGGTGAAATGAAGGACCTACAGTTTTACGTGGAATACGAACCACGGTGGGGGCTTGGCATTCCCCACATTCCCAAGATGTCTCTTCAGAGGTGAAGGAAGGGTTTGACAATCAGATAAATCTGTGCCGGAACCAAGGATTGAACCTCAGACCCCCAACACAGAAGTACGACACCTTACCCCTAGTCTGCCATGCCACCTTTGTTATTATAGCTATCTACCATAAACTAAATAAAATTCATAAGTTTATTAGTTATCCTAAATTACCATAAAAATAACTTCAAAGAGTTACACGAAGCAATTGATATATATTTTTTTCTCGGTCTCCTTTGGTTTTTCTGAGTAGGATCTTTATTGAATGCCCTCCCCTCCCCGTAATCCCAACCTCCCAGTAAATCTCCGTGTGCACCCCTGTACAAACCTGTTCACATCCCTTAGGAGCATCATGTATGAATACTTACATCACAACATTTATACACAATCCATCTTCATATATGAATGAAACATGTTGGGACATCATAACACACATTCTACTACACCCAATATCATTGCTGAGGCAACTGCAAGTCTTATGGAGAAAAACTTTATCTTCGCTCTCTCTCAGTTAACTGTTGTCAAATATCTTCGCTCTCGATTATGTCTGAAGGTAGTATACTGGGATAGGAAGGGGCTACTGGCAACCTTGCTTAACCAGTGTTGCGAGACTTGTCATATCCAAGGGAAGATTGACCGCACAAAAACGAGAAAATACAGCACTGTTTCCAAATAGTAACCATACAGTTTCCTCGGCGGTGATATTTAGAGTAGAGGAAGTAAAGACGTGTAAGGTGGTTGGCGGTGTTGGGGTGTCTGAAACCCCCAATAAATTTATGGATCCTTCTATGGGGGGGTCCAAATATACGTGCACATACTTTCATTAGTTAAAGGTGTAGCTACATTTTCTAGTGTACCTCCACCCCTAAAAATATTA
This sequence comes from Timema californicum, assembly GCA_902141385.1. Classification (NCBI taxonomy): domain Eukaryota; kingdom Metazoa; phylum Arthropoda; class Insecta; order Phasmatodea; family Timematidae; genus Timema; species Timema californicum. The sequence goes on from CABFOW010005714.1 coordinate 11,205, forward strand.
CCTTACCACCCCCACCCTCAAGTGGAATAATATATCATGAGTTTTTGGGTAAAATATCTCAGTAGAAAGGTAAAATTTATTTTTAGTACTGCGTTTCACTATCCTTTCGGGTTGTACGCAAATGTAATAATTACGCTAATGGTCCGGAGATGAAGAAGGTTGAATTTAGAGGAAATGTTTAACATATTAAATTAATTTCAATAATATTCACTATAGCTGTAGTAAGGAGAAATATGAATTTATAATATAAAAAACGTACTTAGATGTTACAATTACTTAAATTGATTGGTACAACTTCTTTGGTCAATTAAACAAGATAAAATAAGAAACATAACATGAGTATAACTTATTCAAGGAAAAACTAATGTATCATGAATTAAGCCAATTAAAACAGGTACAATAATATCTCTAAAAAAATCATCATTGAGATTGTTACAATCGTAATGTTCTGAAATTATAAAATATCGGAAAACAAGGAAAAAATAATAATATAAAATCTTTTAAGTAGTAGCAGGTTACAGGTTAAGCTGATAAGTAAAATGAATAATGGAAATTGGCAATTGACTAGATTGGAGCTATTAATACATTAAAAACGTTAAAGAATCGTAAACATGTTTTGACTACTTTGAAATAAAGATTATAGGTTATATGTAGGGTATGACTTATACAAAAATAATAGGTAAACTAGTATGGAAACAACAATTAACTTAATATTTGAATAATTAAATATACTAGTAGATAATTTGCAAACAAGTTGACAAGGAAGACATGTTTTGTAATGTTTAAAATATTTAACAGTGACAGAAAAATTATTAATATAAAGTTTAAAATAGTTGACTATGTTGTTATTTATTAAACATGTAAAAAAATAACAGTATAAAATATTGATATGAAACATATTAAAATGAAAGCTAAGACATAACAAGTAACTTCTTTCACAAAATTATTAAAATACGTAAGTATAAACGATCTAATGGTACACACTTGTTAATCGAGTCAAATAGTTTATAAAATTTGCTTGTGTTAATTATCGATACAATAGATTAATTTTGGAGATTCAATGGAAATCAACAGATGTATGTTTTCCAGGTTATGCTTGTATTCTGTTATGATATATTATAAATACAGGATAATATAAATAAGTACAATTGATTACTATGAAAGAATTGTAACAAAAAGGAAAAATAATGGACGTTTTGAAAAGTATGAAATAAAGTAACGTTCCTTATCTGTGTGGTTTTAATTCCCCTCCATATATTGTTGCTAACCTTGGCTGGGGGAGATTACGCCATCATCAGGTATTCAGACTTGGACTCAGATGTTACTCCCGATGGTACCACAGTGCAATAGTCATGGTGTTTCTCCTAGACTAATACTACATGCCAGTATGAAGCTTGTTAGTTTAACAAAAAATAGTGCTCTAATAATTATTAAGTAAATGTGAAAGATAAATTCTAGTTTTCTCTATTTAGTGAAGACTCGTTTTTGAAAATAGACTAAGCTCATATTTATATTGTTTTTGGAACAAAGAAACGATTAATATAAGATTAATTGTAATTTTTTGTTTAGTGATTACTGCAAACTGTCATAAGACTTTAGTAAAATGTTGTAGGTTAATAAACGGTGACCTGGTGGCCTAGGGGTAAGGTGTCGGACTTCTGTGCTGGGGTCCGGGGTTCAATCCTCGGTCCCGGCACAGATTTATCTTATTACCAAACCCTTCCTTCACCTCTGACAAGACGTGTATTAATCACAACTTGTGAATGTGAGGAATGCCAGGCCTCCACCGTGGTTCGGATTCCACGTTAAAATGTAGGTCCTCCATTTCATCTCACAATCACCCTACCTTTACACTTTAGCGTAAGTGCGTATAGCCCGAACGGGTAGTAAGACGCGGTGCTAATAATAATAATAATAATGTAGGTCAATTTTATTGTGCAATACCATTTGTTAAAATAAATTCACATATTAGTTTATTTTATAACTGCAACCACAAACAGGACAAGTTTTTTACTTCAAGTCCGATTGAATAGGTCGAACCCTTAGTGTGTTTCGACCGTAACGATCGATAACCTACCCGCCTCGGTGGTGTAGTTGGCTAACGCGCTAGTCGTGTTGAGCTCGACCATCGAGAACGGGAATATCGAGGTTCAAATCTCGGTCGGGTGAACTGGGGGAGGTTTTTCCTAAATGGTTTTCCACTCTCCCTCCACACAAATGCGGGTTCACTTCCTCTAATTCAACCTTCCCAATTCCTAATCCATTAGCGTAATTAGTACTTAAA
>CABFOW010005714.1:24176-39436 GCA_902141385.1 Timema californicum
AACGTGCGCAGCCAACATGCCTTGTGATTGAGGGACCAGTAACGTAACTCAATTGTCAGAGTTAGTCCTTCTGGCGCCTCACGCCCCTTGTTGGCCTAGACTTAGGCAATGCTACCTAAAATCTTACTTAGTTTGTATAGACTGTTCTTATTGAGATTACGTGCTAAATATTTATCATGTATCATGTTGTTTCATTAAATTGCAATACTTCTATTTACATCCTTTTTCTTGTTACTTCTCTATATGTATGTATGTGCACCCCTGGGGCTACTATGGTTGATCTTGGTGAAACCACAAACAACCAATAATGAAACCCCAAAAGTAATAGGACTTGGTGCAGATGTAAAGGAAGAAGTTAAGCAATCGATGTAAAGGAAGAATTTAAGCAATAGATGTAGGGGAAGACGTTAAGCAATAGATGCAAAGGAAGAAATCAGACAATCCTTTGGATAGAAACTTTAAGCAGTTACTACAGTGGTAAAGTCCAAAAACCCTTGTATTTCTGTTATAGATGAGCAATCATTTTAAGGGAAGACAGTCAGTAGCCTCTTGTTGAAATATGCAGATTTTTAATAACGGTCTCTTTATAAGAAATTCAACAACGGTTTTGAAACTTGTGTCTAATGAAGAGAGTACGGACGAATATAAAGGCACCGAGATAAGAATAAAATGTGTCCCAGAGAGAGAGAGAGAGAGAAAGTAAAACTAGAGAGATGTGATCCGCAAGACCAATTCATCACGGAGTCTGTCGTGGGGGTATTACTGTAACAGCGCTCCTATTGTGAGCGACAAGGAAGGACTAGGAGTAAATCTATCCTATAGAGCAAGATCCGTCGTATTAGGTCAGGTGACGCGGTCTACAACAGTTTGTCAATTTTTGACATGTCTTCCTATATAACGTGCAAACTCTACGTCATTCCCCAACTTGAAACCAAATATATTAGAAAATAATATGTAAATAAGTTAAGAATTAAAAGTAATTTTTTCAATTACATGTACCTTACCTTAAATCAAGATATAGGCAACTGAGACCACCGATCCAAATATCAACAGATCACCTGATATCATAAAACGTTAAAACTAGGAGGCATGCTAAGTGGGGATAGAGCTGGAATCTGAGAGCTTGAAGCTCGCCACCTAATGACACCTATCACGGTCAAGACCAGCAAATATGAGAATAAACCTCTCGTTCCGAGAGTGTGTAGCTGCGTTTCTTGAGGAAACTGCTAGACAACTTGGCCCACTTGTCGTCTGTTCTAAGTGTCGGGAAAGTTCACGGTGACTATCTCTAGCGAAACAAAATAGAATGAAAACGAAAGAAAATCAGAATTATTTTCCAACCACTAGGTATCTCCTCAAAACTACAACAATTCTACGAGGAAGATGAATTTTAAGGATATACTCTAGTATTCTCCTTTGAAACGTATGGAAAATCACAATATTTAAAAATATATATATCTCCCCTTGCGAAAGTCAGAGTGTAAAGTTCAGAGGCTCGGAGTTGATTATAGTTGGTGTGTGCTTCTGTCGAATACATTTTGAGACCCGTCCCCGTGGCTGAGCGCTCAGAAAGACCATCTACAGGTCTCAGGGATAATAGTTCAATTCCAGGTGTTTACCTAAATAGTGGAGTGTTTTGAGTTGGAGGCAATATGCAGGTCTTACCATCCCAGGCGTTGTGTTTGGCTCTTTATAGTAAGATCTGGTGTTCTAAGTTAGGTTAGTTTGTAATTTGTTATGTATAAAGAACACCTCACATAGCGTGTATCTAACTCAATCTTGTTGGGGAGGGAGCACAAGATAGATCATACTGTACTGTTATGTACACGTCGTTACCCTATGGTTTGTGATGTCACATGCGACGAAAATTGTCAACTGCAGCCGACACACAATGCCTTAGACTACTGTATTTCTCAAACAACCGTAGAATTAAAGATCAGTGTTTTTAAAACAGTGGCCTACGTACCGGCTCCTGTCCGTGGACTCATTGCTGCAAATCTGTAATTTGGAAATATGGAAACATAAATACTAGTGCTCATTTTTGTTTTCAAATAATGCATGCTAACGCTAACTTTTTACTTCTTTATATCAAAATCATAAATTATACATTGCTAAATCACGTGTTATTGACATTTATTGATTTACTTATTGGTTTGTTTTTTGACGTATAAAATTAAAACAAATATCTAGACATGTAATTAATTTTTTGATCAGATTAAAGATAAAAATCGGCATATGAAAAGTTGGCAAAAATATATCAATAGAAATTGTCAATGAAATAAATTCTAAAGCCTATATTTGACCCAAATTAGGCCTCTTAGGGCAACATCTGGGTTTGCTCATAATCGCTGTACCTCACTGGTCCGTTTATTAAAAAATGTTGAGAAACATTTGTAGAGATTGCAATAATTAATATAAAGATTTATTAAAATTTACTCAGTGATAATAGTCATGCATAGTTTTTAAAATATTCATCTTAGCATTAATCGAATGCTGTATTAGTTGATATTCCTAGGGCATAGGGGGACACTTTGAGTACTCCAATAAATAAACCCTGTGCATCGCAACTATCAGGGTCAGTGTATCTTCCTAATATACAGACCTTGAATATGAGCGAAACTCGCTCATTTAATAATTCCTGAAAGCTAGTCAAATATGAGTACTTCACTCTCATGAAAGGAAGGATTATCGTAGTTCAACTTTGGCGCGATGGTGGGATTATTACCAACTATAGAGTGGTTTGTCCGATACTGAAACTGTTGGATTAAAATAGAGCTTCAACTTCAAAACACAATGAAAAGCGTGATATAATTATATTATTTAACATCGTGGAGAAAAATAAGGTTGATAGTTAATATAAAATTTATATTTTTAATTAAATAATATAATTTTTGTGATTAATTGAACCTACTTTAAAAAAAGTCAGTGGCTAATGATGTGGCGGTGTCCTTTATGCTAGTAGAAATCATAAACCTAGATTAAGCCTAATTAACCAGGCTATGGTGACATGACAATTCCCCTTCAGGAAAAATACCACCAGGGATCGAACCTAGTACCTCTAAATTAGTATCCAGGAATGCTGACTACTAGACCAAGAGGCCGGTCTCTGTATTCAATTAAAATACATATGTGACAAACGTGCCAGTTAGTGTAGATCATTGCCCTGACCACCTGACATAAACTTTGTCCCCTTTTAGATTTATTTCATTCTCCTGTGAAATTCTTGAATACCAAAATAAAAAATAGCCTTTAATCAAAATAAATAATAATAAAAAAGTAATGTACAAAGTTTTGAAACAATTGGAATGTTTACTTGAAAGTTATAAGAGGTGGTTGGGACGGAGGGAAACGGTGTGTGTGAACATATCAATTTTTCTCAAGTTCATCATTTTAACCAACAGCCAATCAATTCTCGACTAACAGGATCAATTAAAAATGTTGTAACAAGATATCTTGGTGCAGCACTAATAAATAAAATGTAAAGCTAAATTAGAGAATTCTTTAGTAATGTTAAGACTTTCATACGGGCATTCTTACTGTATTTTTCAGTTTTATCTTAATTTAAATACAAATATTTAAAAATGTCTTCCTCCCTTTCCTGCATCCGTAAAGTAATGAAAGTTGTAGATAGTCCGGACCAGCAGTAATATTACATACAAACAAATACACATTTGGTTGTGTGATGGAAAAGGGACTTACTGAACTCCAGTTACAATTAAAAACCATCTCCATTTTGCTTTAATTTAAGCCCTATAGTCTTCAAGAAATTGTCCAGAGAAGGACCCCTCTCTACAAAAAAAACAACACAAACAAATCCATCACTTTGAGTTTTTGCTTGCCTCAGATACATTTTGAACCAATAAAAGAGTGTAGCCCAAACGGGTTGTGAGAGGCGATGACAAAAAAACAAACAAAAAAACCCTAATAAAATTATCTCAACCAAAATTTAAACACAATCAGGCATTATATAGAAACCGTCATTTGATTTTCGACGGTAAAAATAGTTGCAAGATTGGAAGTTACGTGGGCCAAGTCTATCTTACGCTTATGTACGATCCCAGATTAAAAAAACAAGAGTATGGAATGCCTCAATCTTTTTTATAATTATAATGTTTCCAAAGTTAACATGAAATAATAAAAACTTGATTTAATTATATCTATAAAAATATGTTTTCCTTTGGATATAATTATTATATTGGTGTTTTTAAATTCGTCCCATATAATCCGAAACATGGATGCTAAATATTCTGTTGTTGATAAATGAAATTATAATACTTGGTTCTGAATAAGAACCAACTCTTTAGGTAGTCACATGGTCTAAGGCATCATTATATTAATAGAATGGACTGCACAGGAGAGGGATATCAGGGTTCGAATTCCAGTCGGGTCTACTGAGGGTGGTTTCCCCTAAATGGTTTTACACTCTTCTTCCATGGAAATGTGTGTACACTTCCTCTAAATTAAACCTTACTCATTCATAGCGCATAGTTTAATTAGTACATATGAGCCTGCGTACAACCCAACCTGGTAGTAAGACCCGGTGCTATAAAACAACTCAGGAAACACACACATTCGGGTTAAAGAAGTAAAAAATACCAAGCGGCTAAGAGAAATAATAAAAAAATGGAATTGTAATCTGATTTTCCATAAAAATAGCTGAAATTAACCAATATTAATTAAAATATTAATTTCAACCAATGTTTACAAATTTGCACATAAGTAATCTTCCATAACTAAAATTGAACTATTTTTTATTCATTAACATGATTTTTATGCCAATATTGCATGATTCAATGGACGCCGAATTTTTGGAAAAGCGTTAAAACGCTACTCTCGCAAGAGACTGGCTGCCGCGATTCTGGTCGGGTGCACTGAGTCTTTTATTAGATGGTTTTATACTTTATTTCCACGCAAATGCGTGTACACTTACTCTAGATCTGAATTTTCTCATCCCTGACACATTAGAGTAATGTATTAGTGCATAGGCGTATAGCCCGAAAAGTAAGCTGCGGTGACATATATAAGTAAATACAGTATTAAAGTAAATATATCATATTATAGAGCATTGTTTTCATAAACAACAGACAATTCGATGAAAATTTTACCGAAAAGAAATACATTTTTTCTTTTTTCATTTAAGCTATTATTTTTTGACAGTAAAATGATGCAAATCCCTTTTCAACACGTATCAACATAGATAGTTGAACATGTCTCAGTATAGAATAAAATATATAAATTTCTAATGTTGTAGAATAATAATAATTTTTAGTCGATTTTATTTTAAAATTGATTTTTGCATACGTGTATAAATAAAATAACTTTTCTTAAACGAAATTTGCATAGCTTTACTAACCTAATTTAAATTAACTTTTATTTTTGATAATTGTGTTTAACGTGCACTTGAAATAGTTGAGTATATCAGAATACGACTTACAAACTAATAAATTACATCTATACTAGGCCAAACTCGTGGAACAATGGATAAATACACCCTCTAGAATTACACCTACCAGTGTAAGTATGAGGGAAGCTCAGATGGGTAGTAAGACTCGAAGAACAAAACACAATCTACCCACGAATTCTATTTCCCAGACTGTCATTTCATAACTGAAAAAGTACAAACTATAGTTCCACAAACAGTACATTTTCAGATTGTTCCGAGAATTGAACCTGATACATTTATTACAGTAGTTTGTTGCAGCAAGGGTAGAATATTCTACCGTTTCAGGTAGCTAAAAATAGATGTTATTTTCCACTCCATTAGAATGTTTCTAAGATTCACGTTAACATGGCTTTATAGGGAAATGTAGAAAGTTAAGAATAGAAAACAAAATAAATGGAATAGGTATTTGTCTGGTTTTTTGTTTTGTTGGTGTTAGGAAGTGAATAATAAAGTGTTTCTCTAAAACGTGTAGACATAAAATAACAAAACAAATCTATTTTCTTACAAGCCAGAACTTCAAAATGAATGAATAAATAATATTTTGAAATAAAGTGAAACGTAAGATAAAGGATGAAAATAAAATAATAAAATATGATAATATAAGACAATAAGGAACGATTACAAAGTTGTCAAATAGAAGGGAGATAATAAGATAGAGAAAGAGAGAAAAAACTTAAATATAGTGTGTTTGCCACAAGATAGTACATATAGTGTGAGTGCCATAATTGTAATAATAGGTATCTAGGAGTCTTAAAAGTTACTAGAACTATTTTAATGAATCCATGCAGCAATCACTTTTGACAGATACTATCAATGGCAATAAATAATATAGTCACAATGTCACAATGTTGAAATAAAATAAGTGTTTTGTATGTTTTAAAAATACCTTCGTAGCATCACTAAACTATACCATTCTATTAAAGGTATACAGACATTTCTGGGCCATTTTGAAAATGTTTTTATTTTGGTCATAAGTAATGTAGAATTTGTAAAATAAGCTAAAGTTATTGATAATAAAGTGCACCATAGGACTCAAAATGACACGACCCACATCAATGGTCACGAGGTTTACAGCAACATTCTCGCAAAAGACTGGGTTGCCTTCGACGGAGAGGTCATCGTTCGAATCTTAGCCGGATGCTCTGAAAGTGGCTTCTAATAATAGGTGATTTATCAGTTAGTGGTTTTTACCATCTCCTCTCTAAGCTAATGTGGCTACATTTACTAAAACACTTCCCTTTCTCATCCCTACTTATGGTGTTAAACGTAAAACAAAAACTCTCAGCGTATAACCCGAACGGGTAGTAAGACGCGGTGCTAATAATAATAATCCGATCATCTATGCATCTTTCCCGGGAATTTTTAGCGTGTTTGTTAGACTTCCACAAACGTAGCTTCGAAGGGTGTTTGTTGACCTTGTATAGTCCAATTTTCATAGGAAGAGTATTTTAGAAAAATTGAACAAATGTTTTGCTCCAGCAATAATAACATTTTATTATTTTATTATTGTTATTATATAGGTAATTATAATATCTATAAAAAGTGCTAGCTAAAAGTCACATGATTTTGATGTGTAAATACGTGAAAGTCGATCTAATATGTTTTTCTAGATGTCAGATAAAGCCTTTCCTATGAAAATTGGATTATACTATAGTAGGCCTATACATCTTTAATTATTTTGTCTAAATAAACCCATTTAATAATGGTAGGGTTAATACTTTGTAAAGTGATAGTAAATTAGATTTAATTTATTTGTTTTTCGAGTATTTGTTTAAAATTCGCTTTCATTAGTCTGAATATTCGAGAGTGTAATGTAATTTTAAAAAACAACTACAATAGGTGAATACAATTAACCTTAACTAAACTACCTAATCATCTAAATGGTATTTTCCGTGATTGAATGGCTCTGGGTAGCGATGACTGTCCAGGGAATGCGCTGTGACCTTTGCTCCACAATGTTATCATCGTGCCCCTTGAGGGCATAAATGTGTTCGTTGAACCCCTCCTTCACGCTGTAGCAATATTTCCAAACAAACCATATCCCTGGCTTACACAGTCCAATTTTAATAGGAAGTGACAGCTATAAAAGTTAATAGATGTAATTTCATGAATTTATACGTCAAGTCATGTTACCTGTCACGGTCAATATTTATAGATATTGTCAGAGGTGTGCGAATACTAGAAATTGGTCAATTAATCAAGATTTAATAGCTATTCGAATTCAACTAAAAGATTTTTACAAAACTCAAAAAATTTTAGTACTCAGAATTTTAAATATTCTTCTCGAAAATTCTTACTTTAATTAATTTTATTCCATCTTTAAGATGTGATTTCATAGCAAACAGAGCCCTTCAATATTTTATTTTGTATTATTAAAACATTTTATAAATATATTAAATTTATTTAAAAATTTAAATTTGTTTGGTAAATGTTTTTTTTACAACAAAAAAAGAGTAATCTTACAAAAAGATAGTTGTACTTATTTATGGTTCAGGCAAAAATCTATTGCAGAAACTCTAATTGGAATATTTAGTGTACAAATAATTGTCTAAGCTACTTGAACTTTAAAACAAACCATGTTTTCATTGAAACTCGAGTCTAAGAGAATAATGCATACTCGTAAACCCAAATATATTATTAGTTGCCTACATATAAAATAACACAAATATATAGTAAAATACTATTAATGCTATGTTTGTATGCTCAAAAGATTTTTTACAACTATAATCATTAATTTGACTTTACATCTTCAACTTTAGAGAGGTAATTCTTTTCAAAGCCGGTAGGGTTATAGCTTAGTTTCTACCACCAGAGATTCTGGACAAGGATTGAAGCAGGATTCAAACTCTATAACTCCAGCCTTAGTGCACCGATGTTGAAAGGTCAAAGGTCTAGTCCTGTCCGCAAGGAAGGTATCTCCATGTGAGTAGATGGAAATCAAATATGAAGACTGGTACGAAATTACCACATGTCGGAAAAAAAATGGCAAGGTCCGTAAGGGTTTCGAAATCCTTTCATCTTTGTTTGATCCGGCAAAAGGCGGAAGGGGTTGGCGACCCTAAAATATTTAGTATTTGTGTATAGGTCTATCCTACCTCCCAAATACTATTATTCCTTGAGCTAGGGCTAGGCCACGGATCCATATTTGCGTGGAGAGGAGATGGAAAAACCGCAGCAATGGATGCCTCTATGAAAAAACATATATAATTCACCTGGATAGGATAAGAGCCTGGATCCATTTGTCAAGAGAAACGCAGAATATTGTGATATTGACTCCTTTGACCACGCAGCTATCTAAGAAGTTAGCCCTTAAGTTAAACGCACATATAATATTAATAATGATAATATTAATAATAATATTAAATACATACATACACACACATACATACATACATATATATATACATATAAATACATACATACACACACATACATACATACACAAACATACATACACACATACATGCATACACACATGCACACACATACACACATACATACATATGTTCTTCAAAACAATGAATTGATTATTAATTAACTTACATTGATACACACTTTTATCCCATCAGGGATCAAACTCAAGGATTCAATATCTTCAAGGTGACCTGGTGGTCTAGGGGTAAGGTGTCAGACTTCTGTGCTGGCGGCCGGGATTCAATCCTCAGTCCCGGCACAGATCTATCTGATTGCCAAACCCTTCCTTCACCTCTGACAAAACTTCTTGTGAATGTGGGGAATGCCAGGCCTCCACCGTGGTTCGGATTCCACGTTAAACTGTAGGTCCTCCATTTCATTTCACAATCACCCTACCATTACACATTAGCGTAAGTGCGTATAACCCGNCTACCATTACACATTAGCGTAAGTGCGTATAACCCGAACGGGTAGTAAGACGCGGTGATAATAATAATAACAATAATAATATCTTCAACAAGCCATATATTTTTATTTTACTTTATTTTCACACTACTTCTTACTACCAATCTAGACTATCCACATATTTACATTAATGAGTAAAGGAGAAGGTATAATTAGAATAAATGTACCAGCATAAGCATGAAGGAAGAGTGGGAAACCATTTTGAATTTAAAAAAAGTAAACCCGGCCAGGATTCGATCCCCAACCTACCGATCAACCGCGAATTACAACCCATTCACAATATTAGGTTTTTCCGGACCGGTTTAAAACCTGAAGAAGAAAGTAGCATCAGGTTTCTGTCAGGTTTTCATCAGGTCCGGTTTTCACATGTGTTTTCTTCCCAATCTCTGAGAGCTCTCGGTCTGATTTCGAACAAGGATCGAGGTGTTCTTATTGCCATGTGGTACTTTCGTAGGAGACCTAATAAAAAGACAAAGCAGGACAATTTGCTTACACCCATTGCTTAAATGTGTGGTGAGCGTGGTGTCTTTGCTACTCTTTAAGACTCAAGAGTGACGATAAAAAGTTTTTTAATTTTTTCTGAATGTCAATCTCATCTTTGGAAGAATTACACGATAAATTACAGCCACTCCTTCAGCGTCATAACACAAAAATGAGGGACTTCATCCAACCTAAAGAAATGATTGTGTTAACTATAAGGTAAGAAGAAAGAGATAATTTAAATATTGCATCTGTTTATTCTTCCAAATAGCTTATGTTTTTGTACACATTTTGTAATCTCATTAACATTAGCTTAGTATTCTTTATTTAATAGACCCCTTTGTAATGAATATATTTTAGAGGAACTAGTTTGTTGAAGACTCTTGCTATTTTGTATTTATATTCATATACCTTCCTAATATATAACTCAATTCTATCTAGTATTTTTTCCACCTTTTAATTTTGTAATACTCTCATTAATCTTGTCCCTTACATAAATTATCTTTCTATTTTGTTAAACATTTTAGTTTAGTTAATCTAAGATATTACAAAAATATGGAAACAATATAAATAAGGAAAATGAAAAGAAAAGCATTTAATAAAAACAACATGAGCTATGTAAAATCTACTTCTATAGTTTGAGATTCCGTTGGCGAGGTCATGGATGAGGAGGAGGGAGAGGAGAAATACTGGTGGATGAGGAGGAGGGAGAGGAGAAATACTGGTGGATGAGGAGGAGGGAGAGGAGAAATACATGGTGGATGATGAGGAGGGAGAGGATAAATACTGGTGGATGAGGAGGAGGGAGAGGAGAAATACCGGTAGCTTTGAGTTGCTGTGGACAAAAGTTGAAGGGGCTGACAGGATCTTTGAGGAAGGAACGAAGTGAATGACTCGGTCCGAGGAAACTGATGAATGGGAGATTGGGGTGGAGGTGGAGGTGTGATGCATGAACAGATGTTGTGAAATGTTGGTCAGAGAAGAAAGAAAAGATGGATTTGGTCTTTTGTTTTTAATACCTTTGATCAATTGTAATACTCCCATTGGAAAGTCAATTGTCTCTTCCTCATTAAAATCTTTAATTGCAGGCAAAGTACCGTTAAATAAATGATAGATGATAATTTTCACTTTCGATTCTCAACGGGCGAAATGAAGAGTTCTATGTTAATATTCATTCTTGACACTAATCAAAACCCTGCGCAAGACAACAGGACACAACACATTATTTGCAGTCACCAAACTGAACCGGTCAGGGAAAAACCTGATAGTGTGAAAGGTCCCATTTACTTAAATGCACTACCACTGTTCAGGTTTTCATCAGGTCCGGAACCTGACCAACAAAGCCTGATAGTGTGAAAGGGCTGTTAGACTATATGAGCTTGAATATTTGCCCGCATGCATGCTAATGCAGGTGCAAGGCACTTACTGATCAGCCCAGCTAGTTCCCACTTGCGTCTCTTTCTTCTTTCAGCGATAAAGTTCAATAATAATCATGTATAAAAATCCTACGACTTTTTTAAATCCTTAAATACTTCAAGAAGAGGCTCATTCTTCTAGGATTTCCACTCTTAAAACAGTAGTAGAACTGATAACCCATGGGCCATACCGGAGTAAAATATACACCTACAGAGTGATTGCTAGGATCAGTCCTATTTAGATAGTAAGACACTTTTGATGACAGTTACAAAAGTTACTTTCCTCCGATTTTAGTTCCCTCACAAATTAGTACCCGTTCAAGTTCTACGTATATATTAACTACGTTAGTTGATTACGGATGAGGAAAGTAGAATTTTAGAGGAAGTGCAACCACAGTTAGACTAAAATACCTTCATTAAATCCAAACGGGATATTTACTTCGACCTGAACGTCACCGACAAACCGTACATGAGTTTGATGCTTTCTACCACCTGTCCACCACCCTGATTACTCCAAAAGTGATAATCAGCCCCAAAGGCTGGGGAGGCAGAATCGTGGGGTTTATTTCAAAATGAATTATGATATGTTCACTTATTGCCAAGTTCTAAACCAGATTGTTTAAATGACCTCAGCTTTAATATTCCCGATTAGGTTGGATGGTATGATGGTATCTGGTAGGGTAGCTGGTAATGAGACTAAAATATAATTGTGATTATGTGTTCTCTCTTTCGACCAGTCATATACCTGGTTCAAAAAAAGTTTTAAATAATATCTTGTCAACAGCTTCCATTTTTAGATCTTGAAACTTAACATTCTTTTCTTGTTTGAGGTAACCTATGAGTTGTATTTGTCACCTTTCTAGTCTCATTTCTCCTTCCAATTTGCCATTTATAAAAACACTCAAAAAGTCATTTTTTAGGTATTATGTGACCGATCCAGTTGGCCTTTCTTCATATAATTACCTGCAGAGTGTTTACTATTTTCATATAATCTTTGTATAACTTCTTCACCAGTCCCCCGATTTGTCAACTTTATTCTGTCTATTCTCCTCCAGCACCACAAATAAAAGGGTTTGCAATATTTATTCTCCTTTTTCCTCAGGGTTCATGTTTCAGCTCCATACAAAGTGATGCTCCATACATAACATTTCATCTATTTCTTCCAGGTCTAATTTGCTATTCAGTATTATGCATACATACATACCTAATCATACCGTTCCCTTACGGGGTACATATAGCTAGAAAAAAACAAATCCGTAATTAATACATCTTCACTAGCTTTATCCACACTTCACCCATCCTTGCATATACGCTTCGCTTCAACAACATCCATACAACGAGTCATGCGTGAGCTTTTATTCTTAAAACTCTTAATGGTTCTCTTTTTCATCAAATATTTACCCACGTTTTACATGGCCTACCCCTTTCTTCTGATCCACACAATCTACCTTCATATTTTTGCTTCGTCTGTCGATCCCCACACATCCTTTCATAATATCAAAACTAAAGCAAGACGCTTCTTTCATACATATACCCCTTGAATTATATTTCAAACCACACTCCTTCAGCCCCCATTCACTACCGATTATATCCATAGGAGTTTTTGTATATACATTTATTAGATATCTCATTCCAAACGGATTCAAATTGATATTGTGTTTCACCTGACAAACCCACGCTTCAAATTCATAAAACAATGTTGGCGTCAACAAACTTTTATTTACTACCACTATTGCCTCTATCGATACTACTTCATTCTTTGCAATAGACCACACACAACAAACTAATCTCCGAAATGCATTCATCTGTCTGTCAATTTCACCATCTATCCTTGCCAAGATGCACAAAATCATTCACTTGTTCAAACAATTTTCCATTTATACTAAGTTGACAATAATTTTCCTATCCACCCTTATAAAAAGAACTATCACTTTAGTTTTAGAGACAGTTAGTTATACGAAGATTCATTCTGCCTGTCACCACATTAAAACGATTTAATGAATTCTGCAATTCACTTTCTTTTCCAACCATGAACAGTTGAACATGGCATCATCTGCAAACAGCAGCACGCTCACATTCACATTGTTTATTTGTACACCAACCACGTTCTCCCAAGCATCCTTATCCATTAACACATTAAACAATCATGGAGACATAACACAACATTCTCCAACACCCCATTCAAAGACAAACCATTCGCTCAAAGCTCCATCCACCCTAACGTACGCTTTATTTCCACAATAGATCTCCAGAATTGCATTTACTAACAATGCATTCACACCATACTCTATCAAAACATTCCATAACATACCAATTGTACGCTTTCTCCAGATCAATGAATGCACAATAGCTTTCTTTATCACTGTCATATATTTCTCAATCAGTTGTTGCAAAGCAATTATCTGGTCCATTCAACCTCTATTTTGCATGAAACCATATTGTACACCCCAAGTTTTTTCCAAAGTTTTTTCACTCACCCTCTCCCAAAATCTCAATTTAGACTCTACCAAAAACTTTTCCTGAAATGCTCAACAAACTAATTCCACTCTAATTACTAAACTCACTCTTACTGTCTTTGTATTTGTACGAAGGAACAATGAGTATTCTTCCAGTCATTAGGATTATTCGAAATCTCAACACACAATCTGTCAAGTAATACCATGCCCCCGCACCTAAGCATTTCACTTGTGACCCCATCTACGCCCGAAACTTGGCCTTTCTTTAAAATGATCATAGCTCTTAACACTTCAGACTCATTAATTCTTTCACTCATCATAACATTTTCCCTATTTTCTGCTACTTTCTCTACGTCTTCTCCATACAATTACTCAAAATACTTCTCTCTTATACTTTTTCCATCCCAGATTATCTCGTTAAATTCATTTCGACCATAGTAGGTCTTATCTTGAACTCCTTGTTTTTTTCTACGTACCCACATACAGAACAACTTCTTACTTCTTTCAAAATCATTCTGCATCCTTTAATCTGATTTGCCCCTTACTTTCCTTCATTACTTTCTTTTGCATTCATATTTTTCTATGTGTATATGTTCCATAACCTCTTATGTTCTGTTTCACTCTTCTCAACAATCATTTGTTAGTATGCTTCTTTCTTTTCTCCCACAGATTCTATCACCTTTTCACCACACACCTCTTTTTAAGTTTCCCAACACCGCAAATCCATACACACATCTTTCGGGCACTCAACTAATATCTCTTTTATTTTGTCCCAATCACGTTCTGTATTATTAGCATTTATTTTGACACGCCATTCATGATATTGTAAAGTTAGTTTTTCTCCCATCAATCTTTATATTGCGCTCTCACACCTTTATACTACAATTTTTCCACTTTAATTCTTACTTGCTTAGTACTCATGTGCTGCTTCCTAAAAAAATTCCTACCTAATTCAACGACTAAGATCACTAGGAAATGATCTGATCCACAATCAACTCTAGTGTTCCTTATTAAAATTATGTCTTTCATCATACACCACAAAATCAATCGCCCTTTTGCTCTGTATACAAGTGAATATCTTTGTGCTTAAACCATGTGTTTGGCACATATAAACCTTTATTTCTAAACACAGATTCACTAACTAATTATAATAGTGTTTATATTACGTTTGAAAAGTGTATGATTTTAGTAAAAAGGAGCTTGTAGAAAGTGTAACTTTTTTGTTCCGGTCAAAATTAATAACACATAGCTTGCGAAACTATTAGACCCATTTAATCAATATGTTTCTGTAACACAGTCTTTTTTTGTCGTGAGATCTGAAGAGCTTTTTTCCAAAATTATATTTTAACAATATCAATTAGTTCATTTCACTTATCTTATCGTGATTAGGTAAAAGTAATTGTTGTTGGCAGCGGGATGAAGAACGTCCTAATTTGTTATAGTTTTGTTGCCGCTTTCCCGTGCGAATAACAAGTCAAACTGCCAGTAATATGGTAGAATATAGAGAGAGTATGTGCAGTGCAGCGTACCGTTTATTTTGCATGTGTTTATCCTATTTATGATATGTATCGATGGTTGGTCCAAGAT
>CABFOW010005715.1:0-14164 GCA_902141385.1 Timema californicum
ACAGAAGTCTGACACCTTACCCCTAGACCGCCAGGTTACAATAAACTAACTTAAATATTTAACAGACACAAAATCCAACCCCCCGACCGTTAATTCATCACAGTTAAAGTGGAAACCCACACTTCACCAATGATAAAGTTTTCGACCATACCGAGAATTGAACCTGGGACCTATAACTCGGTAGACAAACACGCTACCAACTGAGCTAAAGTACTGAATCTAAATACTGATTTTTTTAATAAATATTATTGATATAATATCTTTCAAATGAGACAGCTACAGAACACATGACTTGACGTACGCATATATGAAAACTATTTAAATAACTTTTGTAACTGCCGATAAAGTTACGTCCTCTCTATGAACGTTAAAGACATCAACATCGAGTCCCGAACCTCCACCCCCCTCCCCCTCTTGTCATCGACAAACCAAACTAGACGAACCTGACATTTTATCCACGTGTACTCCGATACGTGTGTAAAAAGAAAGTTGGTTTCCTTTTTTTTTTATGACATTAATCTAAATACTTAATACTTTGACTCCCCGCCGTCTGAACGCCCGATACCATGCGACCACCAGTAGTAGATATATAAAAGTTGGTTCATTTTTATTGAACTCAATGTCGTGTTGTTAAAGAAATACGGCAAAACTAATTGTCCACTGTTTAGAGGTTCCGAAATCACATTCTTAAATTTTTTTTAAAAAAATTAAACATCCCTAATGTGATCCTACGTAGATTCGATCCCGGGTCTGCATGTCGTGTTTCTTTTCACTTTTCCTTGTCCTGTATACAGGGACGTCAAACTCACATTTATTATTATCATTATTTATCACCGCTTCTTACTACCAGTTCGGATTATACGCTCGAGCAATTAATTACGCCATTCGGTTAGGAATTGAGAAAGTTGAATTTAGAGGAAGTGAACCCGCATTTGCATGAAGGTATAGTGGAAAAAACACATTTAAGAAAAACCACCCCTAGTTCACCCGGGAGAGATTCGAACCTCGATCTCCCCGTTCTAGGCAGCTAACTCACATGTAGTTCCCATCCATCTCGATATTGCCCGAGTTTTTTTTCTCTCTCTCGGTCGAATACAGCTCTCGCGAGACGTTCGTAGAAGTTTCCGGACCATAAAGAATATAACTAACGACTTCCATTGGCTTTAGTAGAGTAAACACCATCCAACGTAATAAGAAACTTTCCAGTCAACAACATTCATATGACACGCACAAAAAATATATGAACCTGTTTTTATATATATATTTATAACAAAAAAAAACAACTAAAAATAATAAACATAAACACACTGCTTCTCCAATCAAAAAACGATGGGAGGCCAAACCTCGATATTTATTTTTTATATAATTATTTTTCTTGGGAGATGCCTTTCTCAAATGAAATCAAAAGTCATGACGCTGCCACTGTTGTCTCGCTATGTTTAGAGGGCGAGGGGGGCGGGAGGGGGGTCTCGGAAGATGTGTGTCAGTAAACGTAGTCATTGACGTAATACTCCGGCCTCCTATTGGTCGGCGCCAGCAACAAGTTTTACGGGCGGAGAGGGGGTGTTCGCAGTGAAGGCCGGTGCGCGCCAGATACACGGCGCAGTAGTTTAGAAGCGCTTGACCAGCAACAAACGAATTAAAATTTTAAGAGAACGCGTTTGAGCGTTCAAACTTTTTTTTTTATACCTACCCCGTGTGGAGTGCGGCACCCTTCTATGTAAAGAAGAAAAAAAAAAGCCCAACCCTATCGTGTGTTTTAAAATCCAAAGTATTGTTAGAAACTTTAAATATACGTTTCTGCAACCTTTAAGTATTATCAAATTGTTCTCAGTGAGGTGTTTTTTTATACATTTATTTATTACTAGTTAGACTTAAAATTGAAGTGCATTTTTTTTAAATACCTAATTTTTTTTTTTTAACCATACACAATGTCTACGGCAGTGATGTCTACCTCAACAGTCTACGAATTCGGGGATTTAATATACAAGGTAAGATATTGTTCATAACTATGTAATACATTCAATTTTAAAACATAATAATTTAATATTTATTTAATCCTCACATATAGTAGTATGTTGAGATATGTACGAAGCGATGAAGTTTTGTAAACAATTAAATAATCAACTGTGCAAATCGAATAAAATTCAAACACCCTCTAAAAGTCGGTTTCTCTCGTTTATAACACCCCCGTTCGTGTTTTTTTTTTTGTTAAAATCTTTCCCACCACCCCTTTTCTCTGCCGCACATTAGCCCATCACCGTCTCAATAAGTCTTTATTATTATTATTATTATTTCACCTTTATTTTTTTCTCATATTAAATCTAGAAAGTTTACTGGATATCGCATAAGGTTAAGTTCACTACGCCTTAATGTTGACTCTTGATAAGTTTACTCTATCTCGGTTGTCCCCACTGACTCATTTCTTTTTGTTTTCAACCCGTTTCATTATTCCAAAACTCGCCCATAGTTTATTGTTGCCTGTAATAAGAGTTGAGTTTGCATTCATTGTTTAATGTTTATAAACAAAAGAGTTCTCCAACCGAGCGATTTAATTAAGGTTACAAGCCAATTGAAGGGAAGAAAAGGGGAGGGAAATTGCGGGAAAACGAGATTTTTTTTTTCTTCCGATTCTACTTTGTCGGCATTGCGGTGTTTTTTCTTTATTGAGAGATGCTCTATTAAGAGTTTATTAGGAATGCCAGGTCTCCACCGTGGTTCGGATTCCACGTTAAACTGTAGGTCCTTCATTTCATCTCACAATCACCCTACCATTTACACATTAGCGTAAGTGCGTATAACCCGAACGGGTAGTAAGACGCGGTGCTAATAATAATAATAATAAAGAGTTTATTTTTAAGTCATACATGCCTATTTTTATTTAATTTACTAGCCTCAAAATGCCAATCAACTCTGATACAGTCAGCTATAAATTGTGACACATATTGCACGTGGATCATTTCCGACTAAACACTGATGGATATAAAGAGTTCATAGAAGTTCCTAATACTGAACATTGTTGAAATATTAAATTACATTTGGATAAAAACTACATTGCAAAGGGCGTTTATGACCATTTTAGAATGGCTTCACAGATAAAGATTGTACACAAATCTTCATTCTGTCATAATAGGGACATACTGTAGTTATCAACAATAAACTTTGTCGCTTTGTCCCCCATCGTCACCGCGGAAAAAAATTTGAGTAATCATTCAAATGCGAATGCACTCGCACATATTTCTGGCATATCGTGGGAGTTTTCTTTTCCTCTTAATATCCTTACCTCGTGCGAGTCGGGAACCGAGTTGGGCCCGCTATGATGAACGTTCTTATTTCATAATTTAGAAAAATATCTGCTTCTACTCGTAAAAGTCTACACTCTATAGCAAACACTACTTGAACTTTATGCTTTTTTTCCATAGGCCTAGCAAACTCTAAATATTTTAAATGGGATATTATTTCTTAATTCCTTCTACCCAACGCATACCGTGAATATTTTTTTAGTGAATCAACATTAATCACCCACTTCGGTGGCCGCTTGGTATAAGTTGTCACTCCCGCAATAAACCAGACTCTATGACGGAGAGGGCAGTACGATCCCGGTCCTGCAGGACGTACTTAAGTTTTTTTAATCATTCTCCCCACTCACACACACACTCTCACTTTCCACGCAAATGTGGGTGCATTTGTTCAAGTTTACTTTCACCCCTATCGCATTCTTTTATACTCAGCACCGCGTCTTACCCATTCGGGTTATACGCTTTAAGTACTAATTACTCTAATGGTTTAGGAATTGGGAAGGTTGAATATATAGAGGAAATAAAACTCACATTTGCCTGGAGAGGGGGGGGGGGGAAGGAAAAGTATTTATGGAAAATCACCACTTAGTTAACCCGAGCGAGATTCGAACCTCAAATCTCCCCGTCCTCGGCAGTCTAGCCCAACACGAAACTTGCGCGTTATCTAACTACGCCACCGAGGCGGGTCACATTCTTCTAGAGTTATATGTAAAGCCCAAACTGATTGCGAGACGCGTTGGAAATTAAAACCATTCCTACCATTTAGAAGTTATTCTAAGATGGACGTGTGAACATCCGTTATGACTGTTATTTTGAAAAGTCGGGGGAGTAGGGGGGAGACATAAATACCTAACTATTTTTGAACCTAAACAAAGTTAACAAAATACATCGTCTAAATATAACGTTCTGCTAACATGATATAAAAGGTTATATTTTACAACACTTTAGGCAGGACAACAAATAACCTAAAACATTAAATACTGGGGGAAAAATATTTTAAGAATGTCTTGTTTTTTCGAAAATATTTGATCAATGAAGGTCTCGTCCAATTGGTGGGCTAAGGGTGTGGGGAGGTTAACTCGTTTGTTTTTTTCAAACCAATTTTCCACTTGTCATCAACACAAATTTCTTTAAATTTCCTCCTAAATTTTACTTTCGTCATCACGGTGTGGATATTAAACTATCCCGGAAGGGTAAACAAACCTCCGTCGAGTGTAGTAAAGGAGTGTTCTTGAAACAACGCGCGCAAGAGACCGATGTATTTCGACAAGGCTATACAACAGCGTCTCGGCCGGATGACTTTCACAACTTGTAAAGGACGATGATTGTCTGCGGACAGGAGGGTTAGGGGGGGAGTTCCCTCCTACCTCTCGGTTTGAATTGTCAAGGACACTTGTTTCATTCGCAACTACTTGTTAAATCTTTGGTTGTACCGGCCATCTTCACCTGCCGCGGTGTTTGGTATTTCTCGGTGGCCTGGCGTTTGGAACCTTCTGGTTCTTGTTATTACTGATGAGGCATTTTATGGTTCCAACACGTCTGTTATCAATGTGTAGAACAGGCTCTGATTCAAACTAGGCTTTTATCACTGTGTATAACCTTCTGATTCCAACACAGCTGTTATCACTGTAGAAGCTTCTGATTCCAACACAGCTGTTATCACTGTATAGCCTTCTGATTCCAACACAGCTGTTATCACTGTATAGCCTGATTCAAACAGCTGTTATCACTGTAGAAGCTTCCGATTCCAACACAGCTGTTATCAGTAGTATAACCTTCTGAATCCAACAATTATCATTGTATAACCTTCTGATTCCAATACAGCTAGCTATCACTGTATAGCCTGATTCAAGCACAGCTGTTATCACCGTGTAGAAGCTTCTGATTCCAACAGCTGTTATCACTGTATAACCTGATTCCAACAGCTGTTATCACTGTATAACCTGATTCCAACACAGCTGTTATCACTGTATAACCTTCTGATTCCAACACAGCTGTTATCACTGTATAACCTTCTGATTCCAACACAGCTGCTATCACTGTATAACCTGATTCCAACACAGCTGTTATCACTGTATAACCTTCTGATTCCAACACAGCTGTTATCACTGTATAACCTGATTCAAACAGCTGTTATCACTGTATAACCTGATTCAAACAGCTGTTATCACTGTATAACCTGATTCCAACACAGCTGTTATCACTGTATAACCTGATTCAAACAGCTGTTATCGGTAAGTAGAACCTTCTTATTCAAACTGAGCTGTTGTTGGAACCGTGAGTCAAACACAGTTTGCATATTAGCATGTGGAACCTTCTGATTAAAACACATCTGGTTTTAATCAGGGTCTGGAACCTCATTTATTACCAACGATGAGAGTCTAGCGATTATTGCCATTCGCAGCACCCGATGGCTAACGCGCTAATCGTGTTGAGCTCGCTCACCGATGATGGGGAGATCGAAGTTCGAATCTTGGTCGAGTGTACTGAGGGGTGTTTTTCATTAAAAAAAATCCAATCTCCTCCGCAAATGAGGGTGCAGTGCCTATAGATAATATCCCACAGACGCTAATACCTCCAATATAATCGGAGGGAACTACGAATAACAGGTGTAAAAATATTTTAATGAGAAATAGAAGGTTTTCTTGGAGCGAGCTTTGAAAGCACTGCTTTGAGACCTACGTGGTTTTTCTTGGAAAAGTCATTATCAAGATCTACATAGAGCTTTAATTGCTCACTTCTGTCACACTTGTGAAACAGTGTTTCTAAGAATCGGGGGCAGTTTAATGTCTTGCCAAGAATAGACGTCCACGTCCATGTGATGGCATTTGTCAAGTCCTGAGCACTGTTATCGACAAGTTCGACAAACATCTGACATGTTCCTTTTGGACGATATGGTGACAACAACTTTATACAGTCCTCTCGAAAATTCTTGTTATACAGTTGCACGACGAGACACGCTTCGAATTTCTCAAGCTGTGCGTCATCTTGCATTTCACACCCTTGTAAGACTAGTGGAGTATGTAGCGTCGACAGAGCCCCCACCCCTCCTCCGGAAGTCGCTCTAACATGTTTACAAACTTGCACCCCAGTTCTTTTTAGAAAAAAAAAGCTTTGTTTTAGGGTCATTTAAAGGGTACTTTCTAAACACAGAATGGTGTATCCCAGGAGAAGCTTTGAGGGATATTTATTTAAAGGGTACGTTCTAAGCACAGAATGGTGTGTCCCGGGAGAAGCCTTGAGGAATATTTATTTAAAGGGTACGTTCTAAGCACAGAATGGTGTGTCCCGGGAGAAGCCTTGAGGAATATTTATTTAAAGGGTATGTTTTAAGCACAGCCATGTCACCGGTAGTGAAGTAAGCTAAGGCTTTAGGCTCTTAAAAATATTAATTTACAATGTCGTCGAGGTAAGAATCTAGTTTGACGTTCACACCAGTGGTCACGCAGTATGAAGCGTCATGCTCGCAAAATTTATATGATAAATTGAGCTTCGGTCTAGTAAAGGAGTGCTGTGATTCAAGTGTGATTTATTAATTTTTACCATATTCTCGCTAATATGGGTACATTTTTTTCTTACTAATGTTAACTTAGTCCAATACGTACTAGTGATAAATACAACTTAGCATAACACTACTATTACTAAATTCTCATTAATGTTAGGTTGACGATATACTTCTTAAAAGTTGGGAGTAGAAGAGGACGCTGGCAGGGAGAGTTGTACTATATGTGTGTTTGTGTGAGACACCCGTTATGGAAAAGAGAAGTGTCCTTGAAGTGTAAGGATGTGTTGCACAGGGCATACTTTGTACCAATTATCACATACGCAGCAGAAACATGGACATTGAATGTGAGAGAGAGACTTGGAAAGTGGAGAGCATGAGAATGATGTTTTTGAGGAGTATGTTAGCTGTCATGAGGAGAAACAAGATTGGGAATGAAGTGGGGATACAGAGAGCACAAGAGATAATAGAGGAAGACTGAGATGAAATGGCCATGTAATGAGGATGGCAAAGGAGAGGATGACAAAGAAATGGGTGCAAATGAAGTAGGGAAAAGATCGCAAGGGAGTGAAAAAAGAGAGATGGGAGTAGCAGATAACAAAGTATGCAAGTGAGAGGAGAAGAATGGAAGCAATTAAGAGTGGAAGATTGGTGGAAGGATAAAGGAAGATGGAGCATTTTATTAAACTGATCCGGTCAAAAGCTGGAAACTGTTGATGAGATCCATAAATAAGCCTTTCTACGTGTTGGGCAGAAGGGGCTACCTCATTTTTTTTTTTAAATGTTTAAACCAACTCAAATAATTGCAGAGTTATATTTTCTTCACATGGTGACTTCAACGTTCTTGAATAAATATCTTGTGTTCAGAGCGGCATTAGATGAGAAACTTTTTAAATTAAGGTAAACTGTCATTAAATTCCAGGACATCCTTGACAGATATTCAACAACTATTTAATGGAAAAAATAATTATTCTGTTTTCTACTGGAGCAATATTTAATTTATTTTGGGAAAAATAAAAACTTTAGTGATGAAAACTGCAAAATCACCAAGGTCTTTTCTCGCAATGCCTACCCTCCCACCTTAATAACGAGAATTTTCCAAAACCTACCCAGTAATAGCACGCATTGTCGCCGTGTGAATGCTAGTACATTTCCAACTGGAGGCCCTTGTGGATTCTGATATATTTTCAATTGGAGGCCCTTGTGGATTCTGGTATATTTTCAACTGGAGGCCCTTGTGGATTCTGGTATATTTTCAACTGGAGGCCCTTGTGAATGCTGGTATATTTTCAACTGGAGGCCCTTGTGGATTCTGGTACATTTACAACTGGAGGCCCTTGTGAATTCTGATATATTTCCAACTGGAGGCCCTTGTGGATTCTGATATATTTCCAACTGGAGGCCCTTGTGGATGCTGGTACATTTATGTTTAAACCAACTCAAATAATTGCAGAGTTATATTTTCTTCACATGGTGACTTCAACGTTCTTGAATAAATATCTTGTGTTCAGAGCGGCATTAGATGAGAAACTTTTTAAATTAAGGTAAACTGTCATTAAATTCCAGGACATCCTTGACAGATATTCAACAACTATTTAATGGAAAAAATAATTATTCTGTTTTCTACTGGAGCAATATTTAATTTATTTTGGGAAAAATAAAAACTTTAGTGATGAAAACTGCAAAATCACCAAGGTCTTTTCTCG
Source organism: Timema californicum (assembly GCA_902141385.1). NCBI lineage: Eukaryota > Metazoa > Arthropoda > Insecta > Phasmatodea > Timematidae > Timema > Timema californicum. Next base: position 8,508 of record CABFOW010005715.1, read on the forward strand.
CAATGCCTACCCTCCCACCTTAATAACGAGAATTTTCCAAAACCTACCCAGTAATAGCACGCATTGTCGCCGTGTGAATGCTAGTACATTTCCAACTGGAGGCCCTTGTGGATTCTGATATATTTTCAATTGGAGGCCCTTGTGGATTCTGGTATATTTTCAACTGGAGGCCCTTGTGGATTCTGGTATATTTTCAACTGGAGGCCCTTGTGAATGCTGGTATATTTTCAACTGGAGGCCCTTGTGGATTCTGGTACATTTACAACTGGAGGCCCTTGTGAATTCTGATATATTTCCAACTGGAGGCCCTTGTGGATTCTGATATATTTCCAACTGGAGGCCCTTGTGGATGCTGGTACATTTCCAACTGGAGGCCCTTGTGGATTCTGATATATTTCCAACTGGAGGCCCTTGTGGATTCTGATATATTTCCAACTGGAGGCCCTTGTGGATGCTGGTACATTTCCAACTGGAGGCCCTTGTGAATGCTGGTATATTTCCAACTGGAGGCCCCTGTGAATACTGGTATATTTTCAACTGGAGGCCCTTGTGGATTCTGGTACATTTACAACTGGAGGCCCTTGTGAATTCTGGTATATTTTCAACTGGAGGCCCCTGTGAATGCTGGTATATTTCCAACTGGAGGCCCCTGTGAATGCTGGTATATTTTCAACTGGAGGCCCTTGTGGATTCTGGTACATTTCCAACTGGAGGCCCTTGTGGATGCTGGTACATTTCCAACTGGAGGGCTCGCGATAACTTTTTTTCTTCACATGAAGTTTCTTGGAAAAGTTATTTACTTTAGTAAAATTGATGTGTTTAGATGAGAAACGGAAAGTTTTGACTTGCGTGGGAAAAAATAAAACCCACTAAAGCTCCAACTGATGTTCCATGCTTAATTATTAAATATTGTATCAAATATGTATTTTAGTCGGAAAATACGTTTAATATGTAGCATTGGCACGCATATTCTAACGCGCTACTCTTGTGTTAGGCTTGACTGCCGAACACGGGGAGATCAAGGCTCGATCCCGGTCGGGTGTATTGAGGGTGTTTTAAAAAAAATGTTTATCGCACTCCCTCTACGCAATGCGGGTTCATCTCTAAATTAAAACCTTTCTAATCCTTAAAACACATTATTATAATTGATACAGAGGCGTATAACCCTAACAGGTAGAAAGACGTGGTGCAAAAAAAACAAACATCTAATTTCATTCACCATTAAATACCTGTTATTGTAAAAAAAAAATTACCCGATTCTGATTGGCCCGCCTTTAAACTCGTGAGTTCAATTATTATCATCGGGCACCTAAAAGTTGGAAACCCCGGCCCTAGGCTCAACATTGTGAAATTTTTTCCATTCTTGGATATAATTTACCATAAAATATACTCATGGTTTTTGTAGGAAAAAAAAACTTCCAACTTTAAGGCCCCTCCCCTTCCAATTTCACAATCCTTCAGTGCTTAGTACGTTTGGCGCAATAGGAACTATCCTAGCCGAAACGTGTCTTTTGGATCAGGCCGATCCATAGGACGTTTGGCGCAGATGTGCAGACACACACCTGTCAATCCTACCTTGTGTGTTTGTTTACTTCCGACTCTCTTTTCTATGGTCACACCTGTCAATCCTACCTTGTGTGTTTGTTTACCTCTGACTCTCTTTTCTATGGTCACACCTGTTAATCCTACCTTGTGTGTTTGTTTACCTCTGACTCTCTTTTCTATGGTCGGTATATGTTCACTCGCTTGATAAATACATTAGGCTAATGAAAGACACTTATAAATGAATTCTAAACAAATCGGAGCATATTTTGACGAGATGTTAATGACTTTTAATAACCCTTTCTTTCCACTCTTATCACGGCTTTCTTTAGTTTTATCACAAAAAATGTAATATAAAATTTGAAAATACCCCTTAAAAAAGCAAGTTTTATTTATTACTCAGGTGACCTGGCGGTCTAGGGGTAAGGTGTCAGACTTCTGTGCTGGCGGCCGGGGTTCAATCCTCGGTACCGGCACAGATTTATCTGATTACCAAACCCTTCCTTCACCTCTGACAAGACATCTTGTGAATGTGGGGAATGCCAGGCCTCCACCGTGGTTCGGATTCCACGTTAAACTGTAGGTCCTCCATTTCATCTCACAATCACCCTACCATTACACATTAGCGTAAGTGCGTATAACCCGAACGGGTAGTAAGACGAGGTGCTAATTATAATAATAATGCTAAAATAATCGATTCGCAACCAAGCTACGCAAACTTTACTAAGAGTATGTATATTTTTCAAGTCTACTCCAAATTTGCAATACTGAGTGAGATATTTGTGCCTTTTTCATTGGCGTTGTGTGTATGGTTTTTTTAAGTTTTTTTTAAAGAATCTGGTGCGTTCCTCATAAAATATATTTAAGGATAGGTTTTGTTTAAAACGAATCATCATACCAATTGGTTCATTTTATGTGATGTTCTCCGCTCTTGTTAATGTTTTCAGACCATGTAGTAGATCGACACAGCAGTAGCTTTCACACTTTGACTTGTAAAGTAGGATTGTATGCCACGGCTTGGAGAACGGACGGGCTGTTCCAATCATTTGGCGAGTAGAATTGTTAGAAAACTACGATAAAGTGAAAAGTTAGCTGCAAGTATTGATGGATAAACTCGAATAAATGGACGGTCTTCCGTGTTAACACACTTTACATTATCAAGTGGGGGCTGGGAGGAATATCCTAAAAACATACATACAGTAGCCTCATGACTTATTTGGTGCTGACGCCTTCGAAAAGTTACCTGACCAAATTTTGTATCCCTACGCTGAACCATATGATCTGAAAAAGCTTGTGTTTAGCAGCTGTCGCTTCTGACATTCAAAATGTAGGTACAGTAGCCCCATGGCTTCTTTGGTGCTGACTGACAGCTCACAGCTGACATCTAAAAGCTTTGAAACATTACCAGACCAAATTATGTATCCCTACGCCGAACCATATGATCTGCAAAAACATCTGTTTAGCAGCTGTCACTTCTGACAGTCAAAATGTAGGTATATACCTAAATGTTGACTGTCAAAAGTCAGCTGTGAGCTGTCAAGTCAGCACCAAAGAAGCCACGGGGCTACTGTACATTCCTACCTACTTATTCACGCGGGTCCCTTGGGGTAGGCAAGAAACTGCTTATAGCCCACAAAACAACTCCCTACTCAAATCCAGCCTCGCAATAACTTCCACACTTCTCTATCCTTGCATATTCCCTTCGGTCTCAAATGTGTTTATTTTTAACACCTTCATCTACAACATTTAGCCACGTCTTGCATGGTCTACCCCCTTTTGATTCACACACTCTACCTTCATATATTTTCTTCCACACTCATCCTCTCATCATGTCTTAAGCCCACGCAAGAGGTTTCTTTCACATTGACCTATTGGATTCCCTTTCATCAAACCCTTTCATTAACTGACTCCGTCCATACCACTTTTTCCACGTAAATTTCTTGAATATCCCATTCCGACCTCATTCACCTTGCTCGTGTTTCTCTTGATAAACCCACACTTCACATCCATTTAACAATGTTGGCGTTAACAAAACAAAATTGTTGCTATAAGTGTTAGACATTTTTTATTCAACTTCAATTAGCTACTAGTGACTAGTTTTAGAGATTGTAAAGGAATACCAAAATTGCACTTGATGAAACTTTCAGGATGTTGAACCTCCAAAACCCCAACCCTCCCTCACCCTCTTTATTTTGAGTCAAACCCTTGTTACTTACTAGTTGATAGATTCTTATGTACAATTTGATAAAAGATAATTTCATTTTATGTTTATTTAAAAAGTAACTATGCCATAACCTGCACTGGTCGGCTTCATGTGGGGCGTTTGGAGTTCTGAATATAATGAGATTTTATTTAAAAAAAATATGTTTCCCAATCTTCCTTCCACACAAATATGGATTACACCCGGATATATTTCCTCTAGATTATACCTTATTCACTCTATTAGTATAACTATAAGAAGAGCTGGAACGAATAGTAAGACACAAAAAAGGTTACATGACCTGTTCCTTTTAGTTAACCCTCACATAGTATAAGTTTTATCATTAACCAATAGCATCATTTTACTGCTACCGCTACCTCTACCCCCAGTGTATTTCCCTGTGCTAGGAAATTTATTAGATATACTTTCACATATTCATACGTCAACTAATGTTATTTTTATCTACAGCTAGCTGTCACTTTTGATAGATGTCACTTACCTATGACAACTGGACTGTGTAGCTCTGAGTCATAGTAAAGAGAACTGTAAGTTCTGTAAACAAGGTTTGAAATATTAAGATTCTTATATTTTTATTACAGTTTTAACATAAAATACTTTTTATTTTTTAACATTTTGTTTGGTTTATTATCGTATATTATCGAGTAGTGCAGGCATTATTTAGTTTGGAGAGGTTACAACTTCTAAAATTATATAATTTTATTGTTTGAAAACATCATCTTTGTGCTTTAAAAAAATATATATATATATAAAACCGGTTTTGAGAGGCCATCTTCACTATGAGCCGGCAAATGTGTGACTTTACAGTAGCTTATATATTCTGCTTTATAGTTACAAAACTAACTGATTAGATATTATGTTTATTAATTTTACCCCCCCCCCCNCATTGATTCTGCAACTAGTGAGAGATTTTTTTTGTTTATGCTTACAAAAAAATTCATTGCCGTGATATGTTAACCTTTACATGAGATTGTAGTATACGGGGTTTGTTTTACAATATTATTATTATTAGCACCGCGTCTTACTACCCGTTCGGGTTATACGCACTTACGCTAATATGTAATGGTATGGTGATTGTGAGATGAAATGGAGGACCTACAGTTTAACGTGGGATCCGAACCACGGTAAAGGCCTGGCATATCCCACATTCACAAGATGTCTTGTTAGAGGTGAAGGAAGGGTTGGTGATCAGATAAATCTGTGCTGGGACCGAGGATTGAACTCCGGCCGCAAGCACAGAAGTCTGACACCTTACCCCTAGACCGCCAGGTCACCAATGTCTTACAATACATTTACACAGGGGTGAGGGGGAAAACCAGAACTTAAGGAATGTAGATGTTTGGTAGCTTAGTTTTTTTAAATATGTGATCAATATATAATAAACTAAAAAGTTATCACCAATCAAGAAAATATATTTAAAAGGCTTGGTCTTGATTTTTTTAATGCTGTATGGAAAACTTGAAAAAGATAAAATGTTATGATAAAAGTTTTACAGCCATCCTATATATATATGTGTGTGTGTGTGTGTATAGTCGAGAAGTAAAATTACTTCATATGAGGTACATTTACACTAAAACATGGACAATGCAAATTCACCAACAACACATTATAATATAGCTTAACTTTTGTGCAAATTTCCTAATTTCAACCAACCATAGCTTTTCTATAAACTCGCTAATTGAACCATTTAGTAGAAACCACCTCATTACACCCGGAGGAAAGGGATTCGAACCCTGACAAAGTGACCGCCAAATCACTCGAGATAACAATTCGCCACCAAAAATATCTGTACGTGCTTTATCGTCACTGCTATCTAACAAGAAGCGCTAGGGAGCAAGATAAAGATAATACTCATACATGCTCTTCTTTAGGGCAGGGGGGGGGGGCGCTCAACCAC
>CABFOW010005715.1:17959-39419 GCA_902141385.1 Timema californicum
ATGAAACAAATAGCCGAAACTATTGTTAATGCATTTTAGTGTGGATAGTCCTTCATAGATATCATATTCTGAAAATTGAAAAATGACACAAGGACACGGGAATCGAACCCGGCTTCGATTCCCGTGTCCTGGTGTCATTTTTCAATTTTCAGAATATGATATTATTATTATTATTATTATTATTATTATTAGCACCGCGTCTTACTACCCGTTCAGGTTATACGCACTTACGCTAATGTGTAATGTTAGGGCGATTGTGAGATGGAATGGAGGACCTACAGTTTAACGTGGAATCCGAACCACGGTGGAGGCCTGGCATTCCCTTTATTTCTTAAATCTTCTTACATGCAAATGCAGTTACATTTATTTTTAAATTCTACCTTCATCGACCCTAATCTCAATGTAAATATGGATATATATATATATTATAAACACGTATGATACCAGCACTGGGAATCGAACTAAGAGTCGATCAGAAGTAACGTAAATCCATTCCGACCGTTTAAAAATAAAACAAAACGTTCTAACTCGTGTCTTCCCGCACTTTTTCAAGGGCAGAAGTGAAACTTTTATAAAAATAGCACTTTTTTTTTTAGAAACCTTCCTCCCGTTCCGGCAACGCTGTGGCGGCTTGGCAACGCCGCTGGTGTCAGAGGAAATGTAAATAAAATGTAATCAGTTGGGCGCGATGTTTGAAGAGAAGGAATTCCTTCGAGTTATTGCTCTAGTTTATAGCGTGGCAAAGCTCTTTGACTAGTCCTTTTTCCTTTTGTTCCATAGATATTGCATATCTTTGACGTAAATTAATGTCAAAGGTAAAATTTCGTGAGTTTTAAAGATAAAACAAACAATAAACATAAATTCTTAAATAATTATAAAATATTTTTATATTGTCATAAAAAAAATTATTTAATTTTCTACAACTTAGGCTATTTGATTTACTCCCTATGTCCTGTAGGAATATTTCTACCAGGATGTATATTAAAAATGTCTTTGAAAGCATTATGTATCATTTAGAATAGGAATCAAAGTAATTTTGAAATATATGGAGTGTGTGTCATGATGGCTACAGATAGGGTAAACCTGGAAGAATCAAGGAAATGTTTGTAAATAAGGAAATTTAATTAAAAACTGGGGAATTGTTAAATATTTTAATTGACTTCCTGCACCAAAACATTTAAATACCTATACATCTGAGAGATTTTGTTTCTCCAAATTCAACAAAATTTATTGAATCAATGATTTTATTATTTAAAAAAAAAGTATAAAGATTGTGTTTAAAAGTTCAATAGCTAAAATTATAATAATTATATTATTTTAAAAAAAGTTTATAAATTTAAAAATATTGTTTTTTTTTACCTCGAATTTGTTTTCTCGCTTCGTTGCCATCTTTAGCAAATCCCCGCGGCACACCGGTTAAAAAACGCTGATCTAAATATAGCATTCATTCACCAAGGGAAAAAAAACTTGAGACGAAGCCTACCTGTGACGTCAAGACAGGTCATGATAGGTTTTATAATGTTAGTGAATTTACATTTTATTCAACGAATTTTCAAATTAAAAATATAATGTTGAAACAAAAACCATCTAAAAATAGTCCTACAATGTGACACATTTTTTTTTCTTTTCAAGGAGCGAATAGTATGAGTGTGTAAACTCGTCAGAGTAAGAGGGAAAGTGATGTCATTATATAAATAAGAGGCCTCGCAGGGTTAACTAATTTTCTTCCCCCTTTCTTTACTTTATACATTAGTGTATATGTGTGTTAGCGCTTAGAGTGCTAAGTAAGGTACAGTAGCCCCATGGCTTCTTTGGTGCTGACTGACAGCTTTGAAAAGTTACCAGACCAAATTATGTATCCATACGCTGAACCATATGATCTGCAAAACATGTGTTTAGCAGCTGTCACTTCTGACAGTCAACATTTAGGTATATATCTAAATGTTGATTGTGAGAGGTCAGATGTGAGCTGTCAGTCAGCACCAAAGAAGCCACGAGGCTACTGTACGTCAAGTTAAGATACAAACAACCCAGTTCGCAAAACAGCTTCCGAATTCATCTTAAGCCTAGTTTTCTCTTTATACACAACATATTGAAGTTGGGAGGACCATTCAATGCCTTAGTGCTTTGTTGGGCTCTGTTGTTTTGACTCAATTGTTAAAGATTATATTATAAATAGCTAACACATGTTGGCTGACTTTTGAAGGCTCTACGCATGCGCAATCGAGTCGGGGCAGTTAGTTTTTTGCGCACGTGTTTTGTTTTCAGATTAGTTTAACATTGTGGTTTACTGAGTTTTGTGGTCAATGGGAGTCTTTGGAATGGAACAAAGCAAACGCAAACTAATTGTGTGTTGTATGAAAATATTATGTTCTTTGGAACATTACCTCAGCTGATCACAAGAATTCAAATAATAGAGTAGATGCACTTACTGCAATAAAAAAGTTTTTTTTTAAATCCTGCTTAGGAGCGTGCATCACATGCAAATAGTAGATGCACTTACTGCAATAAAAAAGGTTTTTTTTAAATCCTGCTTAGGAGCGTGCATCACATGCAAATCAGCTCTGATACAGTCAGCTTGAAATCGTAAATTTACACAAACACTATTACACGCGAATCATTTCTGATTAAACATTAATGAAGATAAAGAGTTCATAGAAGTTCCTAATACTGAACATTGTTGAGATATTTAATGATATCTGGATAAAAACTGCATTAAAAAGGCCGTTTTTTTTACTATTTTACAAAAGCGCCAAAGAAGCCATGGGGCTACTTTTTTTTGTAGAATGACTTCACAGATAAGGATTGTGCACAAATGTTTATCCTGTTTAAACAGGAACATACTGTAGCGATTAACAATAAACTTGGTCGCTTTGTCCCATCATGTCACCGCGGATAATTTATTCAAATACGAATTCACTGCACACATTTCTGGTATATCGTATCTTATTTTATTTTCCATTTTACTCTCACACCTCGCGCGAGCCAGGAGCTGAATTGGGTCTGCTACGATGAACGCTCTTGTATAGGCAACGTCGTTAAAAACAGTTTGTATATTTTATATAAACCTTCCTTATCTTTCCGGGTTGGGGAGGAGCGATTTTGTGCAAACATAACCTTGGCTTCATACAGTGCGCGTTAAATCTCTTATTTTGTCCCATTGCCAGTTATCGACCGGAAACACTTGCCTGGTCTGCCTCGGCACACTTTACTTCCGGCTTAGCTTTTTATTTTCAAGGATATTTTCTTTAAAAAAAATCACCACTTCTTAGCATATTTTGTTTTATTGAGGCCGCCTCCTTTCTCAATCATTTCCGAAGGACAAACTACTGTAATTCATTCACAGGTATTTTTGTTCATGGCCGGTCATTCCCACGGAAGGAACTTTGATATTATCTACCTTTGCTTTTATGAACATGAATTACAGTCCAATTTTGATAGAAAGGCCCTTATCTGACATATAAAAGTTTCAACTTGTTCAAATTTCACGTATTCATGAGTTCATTCATTTATCAGCTGTCACTTTTAATAAAAATGTTGGCCACAAAAAAAATATATGTTTGTATTTTCTTCAAGAACCGATTATTATTTTTGTTTATTTACCAGATAGAGTAAAACCTATTGGGATAAAAATTAATTCACATGAAATATGGGGGTGACCTGGTGGTCTCGAGGTAAGGTGTCAAGACTTTTGTGCTGGGCGTCTAGGGTTCAATCCTCGGTCCCGGAACAGATTTATCTGATTGCCAAACCCTTACTACACCTCTGACCAAGACGTATATTAATCACAACTTGTGAATGTGTGGAATGCCAGGCCTCCCGTGGTTCGGATCCCACGTTAAACTGTAGGTCCCCCATTTCATCTCACAATCACCCTACCATTACACATTAGTGTAAGTGCAGTATAACCCGAACGGGTAGTAAGACGCGGTGCTAATAGTAATACTAACAAGCTCAAAGGGGAGAATTGTAAGAAACAGTGTTATCTTATAATAAAGGCTTAATATTTACATGTTGTACAGTAACCCCATGACTTCTTTGGTGCTGACTGACAGATCACAGCTGACAGCTGACAGCTGACGGCTTTGAAAAGCTACCAGACCAAATTATATATCCTTACACCGAACCATATGATCTGCAAAAACATGTGTTTAACAGCTGTTACTTCTGACAGTCAAAATTTAGGTATATTCCTGAATGTTGACTGTCAGAAGTCAGCTGTGAGCTGTCAGTCAGCACCAAAGAAAGCCACAGGGCTACTGTAGTCAACCCAAGGTGGTGTCCCGTAACTAAATTTGATTAAACTCATTCACCTGTAATTAAAATTCTTGACAATGCTGTGTCCGTGTATTCTCCAACGAACAAGCTTCTCTCCCAATCATTTCGGATTAACAAGGTCCTAATGTATGTAGTGTTTGTTTATTTACCAGATATCAGTCTTTGTTTATCTACCAGATGTTGAAGAAACCCGTGAGAGAGTGATCAAGGGTGTCTCGGTTATCGCGTTCCCACGGATGATTCGTAGCACTGTAAAGGTGATAGGGTGTCAATTTGTTTGGGGGCTGGGGACAGAAAAGAGGTGTCGGGATAGCTTTTTGATAAGCGCGCTTTAACTTGAATCTCTCTAAACAAAAAATCGATAACATTTGTTCTCATTATTTCTGCTTTCGGTTACAACTGCCACCTAAGCTGACAATAATTATCCCAACGCAGCCATAGCCGGCACAGTTGGTCGCATGATATAAGATGTCTCTCTCCCCAATGGACTGGATGGACTATTTGGAGGCCGGGGTCTCGAATCCCGCTCGGTTTTAAGGAAGTTTCTTTTTTGCTTAAATGCGCTTGTCGTGTTAAGCTCGACTGCTGAGGACGGGGAGATCGAGGTTCGAATCTCGGTCGGGTGAACTGGGGGTGGCTTTCCCCCAATGGTTTTCCACTCTCACTCCTCGCAAATGCGGGTTCACTTCCTCTAATTCAACCTTCCCAATTCCTAATCCATTAGAGTAATTAGTACATAAAGCGTATAACCACTAACGGGTAGTAAGACGTGGTGCTAAATATTATTATTTTACTTAAATGTTTTCCACACTACGTGAATGCGGGAACACTTAATCTAAGTTCATACTTAGTCATTCTTAACACACAGCGTAATTAGTATATATGCGTATGACCAGAAAGGATAGCAATAATAATAATAATTAGCACCGCGTCTTACTACCCTTTCGGGCTATACGCTTTAAGTACTAATTACGCTAATGGAATAGGAATCGGGAAGGTTGAATTAGAGGAAGTGAACCCGCATTTGCATGGAAGGAGAGTGGAAAACCAATTAGGAAAGAAAAAAACCCAGTTCACCCTACCGAGATTAGAACCTCGATCTCCCCGTCCTCAGCATTAGAGCTTAATACGACAAGCGCGTTAGCCAACTACGCCACCGAGGCGGGTAAAAAAGGATAGTAAGACACGGTAATAAGATAAAATAAACACTCATCTAATCCCCTGTTCGGGCGGGCGTACACAAAAGAATGCAGTTATAAATAGGTTGTATTTTAAAACAAAGCGTAGATCTAGGACGCGAGTAATCGCTTAGTGAAGTGCGCCAATGTTTTTTTTTTTTCTAGATAAATATTCGTCATATTAGTGGGCCCCAGTATACATGAAAGATGCAAAGAATTTTTTTTATTGAAAATTAGAAAACTATTTTTATGTAGATTTTATTCCTCTTAGTTTGCATACATACACAGATTTTTTTTTCAAGTTTATAATTAACCCAAGTATCTAGATTCTAGAAAAGATTTCTAATCGAGACCAACCGGCGGCTCGGAGGAACCGAACCGACGCGTCGCGACGCATCCATACTTATAATCTACCCATTTCCAATAATCGATCATTCTTCTATTTCTACCCATTTCCAATATTTGATCATTCGTCTATTTCTACCCATTTCCAATATTTTATTATTCGTCTATTTCTACTCATTTCCAATAATCGATCATTCGTCTATTTCTACCCATTTCCAATATTTGATCATTCGTCTATTTACTACTCATTTCCAATAATCAATCATTCTTGTATTCCTACCCATTTCCAAATAATCAATTATTCGTCTATTGGATTAGTTTATCTCCATTTCGTGCATTTTTTTTTCAAAGCACTGACGTAGACTATGTCTTTTATTTATAATTCTTAATTCTGTTGGCCTGGAAACTTGAGGGGAAAATTCTGGAATTTCAAAATATATCTCTTTTTTTTAAATAAAGAGGGGGAGGGACCTCTTATTTCATAACGTTACACTTTTAATACTCAAGGAAATTTGAACAAAGTTGTTGATCTTTGCTTACACTTATTTCTACTATGAATAGTGCGTTGGGGTTTAGACGATCTTGTGGGCTTCGCCGCTGTATTAAAAAAAAACATCCTTAAAGGTATTTCAGTAATCGGCAGAATTTTCGGCCACTCCATAATATTTATGCACGTGAAAGTCGAAAACATGACATTCCTTACAGAGTGGTACCTTCACGGCACGAGAAATAGAATTTAATTGATTTGCCTAGTATTTTGTATATACGAGTTTGTTCCGAAATCTGTGGTCTAGTATCTGTGACGTCACACGATAGAATTTCCCATGTTGGTGAATTTACGTTCCATTTAACGAGTTTTAAAAATCAAACATTGAAACAAAAACCATAAACCATTCTAAAAATAATCGTACAGTTGTCCAAAAATTATTATTCTTGAATTATTATTATTATTATTATTATTAGCAGCACCGCGTCTTACTACCCGTTCGGGCTATACGCACTTACGCTAATGTGTAATGGTAGAGTGATTGTGAGATGAAATGAAAGGACCTACAGTTTAACGTGGGATCCGAACCACGGTGGAGGCCTGGCATTCCCCTTCTTCCTCTACAGACCACCCTAATAAACATTTAATCTCAGCATGAGCCATGAGTGAACATAGCAAAAAAATTGTTTCTTTCGGATACCCGAGTGTGAGTACTAATATTAGTAAAGTATCGATACTTTTCTCCTATCTCTAGACCCGCTCCGCAAAATAACTTGGAAATTTCCAAGTAGGCAACTTAGTTAAACTATTTGTTTTATCTTCCCTATTGAATTGGTTATGGTTGTGTGGAGGGGAGGGGTGCTTGTTGACCTTCAGGCTGAGTCATAATAGGGTATATTATTTTTATGTGACAAGTCATCATCCCAGTACACAATGCGCTCTTAACTAGAAGGATTGTTCTCCAAACTACGCGCATAAAACTAGCTCCCATTCTTAATAGCCGTGTAAAAGTTAAATATTATTTTTTAAACTTTGTTGAAGTAAATGAGTCATTTTGACGTGTCTGCCATTATTTTCACTCCACAGATACACTTTGTTATGATTACAGTTTAGGCTTAGAAACGTTTTTTTTAAGTGCCGTTTCTTACCACGTGTTCAATTAAATACGCAATTGTACAAAGTCATGGTGGTTACAGACAGGAAAATGTCAGGGAATTTAATTAAAATAAAGTCAGAGAATTTAAATAATTGATTGATTCTGCACCTAAACATTAAAAAAAAGTGATGGATTTGTTTTCTCGATGTCAACAAAATGTGTTGCTGTGATGTTATTCTAACACGAGATGGTTTGTTTTATAACATTTACATAGACACACCGAATATTAGATAAACAAGAACTTTTAAGAATGTTGATGTTTGGTAGCTTAGGATTTTTCGAAAACATGTTATTAATGTAATAAACGAAACAATTTTCAGCCACCAAAAAAAAAGCTGTAAAAGGACGAGACTTGGATTTTTTTATTAAATGTTGTCTGGAAAACCTGGAAAAATCAGGGTGATTTTAAAATAAAAGTTTTGTAGTCACCCTGTAATTACGCTAGGGCTGAGGTAACGTTGAATAGAATTTCTAGGAAGTGGACCCGCGTTATTTTCCAATTTGGTAAATTTTTTAAAACTAGTTTTTTTGTTTTTGGCAGACGTCTTAGCAAAACTAGTTTTATTTAAATTCTTACCAAAATATTTTATTTGAAACTGCATTGACCTTTTACTTAAGTTTAGCCCTTGGTTAGTTAAAATGCATTTTGTGATGTGGAATTGCATTACATTGGTGTATGAAACGGTTATCAAAGATAATATTCAATCATACTGACTACTGCTTGGAGATTAAAACAAAAATACACCATTTACATGTCCCGAAAACATAATTTTAAGACTTCAATTTATATTATATTTATAGTGATAAATAAAAAAAAACTGTGTCAATTTAATTCAAAGAGACTTTATAAAGATTCCAGTTTCCTTGAATTTCTAAGAGTAGCCTGTAAAACTTATCACTTGTTTGAAAAAAAAATGAAAACTGATACCTAGATACGAGAATCTAACCCTGGACCTTTGGCTTAGTACGCCAATGCTCTTGCCACTGCGTTATCCAACCATTCTTCACCCATATTTTAAGACAGACGATAGCGCTGTGACCTTGGACAGTTCTGCGTGTTTCACTTGTTTTGTAACTCGGACCGTGAGGTGTTTTTTTTGACGGTTTGATTCACACGTCTGAATATTGTGAGAATTAAGAGTATCGATCATCCGGCCCGGTTCACTGTGTTAACAAGAGTGTTTTACAATAATCCGGTACTCATCAACTATAAAACATTTACTGAATTTATAATGTAATCCATTTAACACTTGTTCTTGCTTTTGTAGCCGATGTTCCATTTACAAAATAAACATACTGTATATACTAAGCGTTCATCATAGCAGGTTCAACTCGGCTCGCGCGAGGCTTGGGAGTAAAATGGAAAAAGAAAATACCAAGTTATGCCAGAAATGTGTGCAGTGCATTCGTATTTGAATGATTACTCGAAATTTTCCGCGGTGACGATGGAGGACAAAGTTTCTTGTTAATAACAGTATGTCTCTGTTATGACAGAAAGAAGATATGTGAAGCCATTCTAAAATGGTCAAAAACGACCTTTTCAATGCAGTTTTTTTAAATCCAAATATCATTTAATATCTTGACAATGTTTTGTATTAGGAACTTCTATTAACTCCTTATCTCTCTTAACGTTTAATTAGAAATGATTCATGTACATAGTGTTGTGTAAATTCACGATTTCTACAGTAGCCCCACGACTTCTTTGGTGCTGACTGCTTTGAAAAGTTACCAGACCAAATTATGTATCCCTACGCCAAACCATATGATCTGCAAAAACATGTGATTAGCAGCTGTCACTTCTGACAGTAAAAATTTAGGTATATACCTAAATGTCGACTGTCAGAAGTCAGCTGTCGGTCAGCACCAAAGAAGCCATGGGGCTACTGTAGTTGATGGACATATGATGCACGATCTTAAAGATTTTAAAAATCCTGTTTTAATGTTTACTGTTCCCTACAGTATAACTGTATTCCTATTTTACATTGCAATCACATAATAGGGAGATTTTATTGAAACAAAGTTAAAGGTTTTCACATATTAAAAAAAAAAATTAGGCACACCCGTACTGAAATTTATTTAAACACGGATTCCATATTATTCGGTCCACAATGCCGCCACTTTAGGCTGGTTCGGATAATCGCGACTTTAGTGTATAATCTGCCGAGTGGTGCAGAAATTCACACGTCAGCAGACTATTCATTCTTACTGGCGTTTATATTTTCCTCCTCCCCCGTTTGTTCTCCTACCTTCGGTCAGCCCTCAACTAGTAGTGTTATAAGCCCACTTTGTTTCTGGCTTTAATGAATCTCTGTGCTCGACTATTCTAGCGCCAAAAAAAAGTCAGAACAAGGATTAAAATAAAAACCTTTAAAAATGTATTGACCTCTTTATTGCCTACCAACCTTTTGTAACCTTGTGTGTAAAACATATAAAAACCTCGGGAGAGTAACTTGTTGCAAATGATGTGCTAATAATATATTATAATACTAACAATAAAAAAAAGTCAGTTTATTGTTTGAATGCGTGCAGAACAGTAGTGTTTGCATGTTGAAGGTCGCGCGCATGCGCACGAAGCCCGTCTTGTGCCTTGGGATAGTACATTGTCTCTAGGTAGTGGAACAAAACTACTTGTTTTTAATTTCGAAGGACGCCAAGACCATTTAACAAACAAAATAACTATCTTGGCTTTCATAATTTGTCATGGAAACTATTTTGAAATGGAGAACCCATCCATCCCCAAGAGGCTCGGAAATAATAGGCCGTTATTAGTTCAGGAAGACCCCGCTGTGGTCGAAAGCGCTAGCCACACAAATTATATGTTTATATTTGAATGTATTTGTGTGTGAGTGTTCCTGCGGTACTTGGTTTGAAATAAACTTTATCAGGAGAGAAAATTGTTATGGCAGACTTAAAAGTCAGGAAAATAGGGATGTCCTAAAAACTATCCCTTTGCCAGTTGTTTACAACCGCACCGGTGGACGTGCGGACTAAATGTAAGGTTTGTCTAATCTGGTTTGCCTCTGATGGGAGAGGTTGAAGTTTGAATTCCATCCTGGTATACCTATATTCTGTTCACGATAGGTTTTTACCTGGATGACAGTTCGAAAATCATATGTTTAGGTTTTGGGTTGCCAACACTTGTAAAAGATCACAGTTTTGTTATAAATGTAAAGATCTTTAATTACCTGTTATATATTACATTTAAAATAACGTAAACTTGTTTTTTCATACTATTTCATTTTTTTTTTAAATAATTTCTTTTTGTCCAACTTGAAACAATATTTTAAACATAATTAAAAGTACTTATTTTTCGTTTTGGAACGTTACTGATTTTGTGTAATATAGTGCATACATCAATACCTTTTAATACAGGCATCGTATTTACTTGGAAAAGAAAAAATTGTCATTTTTTTACATACAATACATGATTTTATGATTTATTTTATCGTATTTTGAAATATTTAACTGAATAAAGTATTTTCATCAACTGGGTGTCCGCATCATTGTAAAAAAAACTTGTTTACCGTTATGTTCGACCACATGGTTTAAATTCGTCAGTCGCCATTTTAAAGCTATGATCTTTAGAAGTTTTTGTGAAAGTGGTGTGAATATTTTTAAGTGGAATAAAACTATAAATAAACTTTTGTGTCCGACCTCAAATAAATATATTAATAATATTGGCCTAAATTACCGTGGTTAACTATCACATTAATATATTACCATCTGTACAGTCATCCAAAGTGATAGATGTCAGCTGTTGGCGTAGTGATATATTAGGGATTACTTCTAGTAACATTTCTAGCTGTCATCTAGGTAAACCTTAGCTCGTGAATAACTTATAATTCTTCCTCTTCCCCTGAGTTTACCCTTCCCCTCCACGCGAATGTTGCGAAGATTTCTCTAAATTATATCTTATATTTTCCTAACTATAATCAATTAAAGTTTGTCTAGCTCGAACGAACGAGTAGAGGTGTGATGAATTAAAAATAAAAAGTTTTCTTCCATTCGTTGCCCATGAGTAACGGTAGTTAAAACAATTTGACTCATTTTCCGAACTAGCACTACTGTACTTAACATTAGTGCACACATGTGTTTTTTCATACAAAATAAATTAAATGATAAGACAAACCCCGTGCATATTTTCTCATCTCTCTGCTTGATATGAAAGTCAGACTCAATATCGACCTATTTTATGGGTATAAATCGACAAATAAGAGACTTTTATATTGAAATTGGTTGACAGGTGTGCAACTGCTATTAAAATTACAATTTTTACTGGAACTAAATAAGGTCCCTCCCCTCCTCCGAACTCATCTCAAAGAACCGCTGGATCTATGAAGCCCATCTTCGAAATGGTGAGGTACCCTTTGAGATCTTACCCGAAAATAACTCTCCAAGCCGCTCCTCCTTATCCAGACGCAACTCTGGAACCGCTGGAGATATGTGGCCCACCTTAAGGGGGAAGGGGTACGCTTTGAGATATATTCTGAAAAAATACCCCTACCAACCTCCCACCCTGTCAGACGCATCTCTGGAACGTTTCTTTAAAACCAAAATCTACGTCTCTTTGTGTTTTAAGAGCGTGCATCACATACCAATCAACTTCGTGATGCAGTCGGCTAGAAATAGAGAATTTACACGTGGATCATATCTGACTAAACATTAATGGAGATAATGAGTTAATAGATGTTCCTAATACCGAACATTGTTGAGATATTAAATGATATTTGGATAAAAACTGCATTGAAAAGGGCGTGTTTGACCATTTTAGAATGCCTTCATAGATAAGCACTGTGCACAAATCTTTATTCTGTCATAACAAGGACATACTGTAGTTATTAACGAGAAACTTTATCGCCTAGCCCACCCATCGTCACCGTGGACAATTTCCTAGTACTTGTTCAAATACGAATGCACAGAACATATTTCTGGCATATCGTATGTATTTTCTTTTCCCCTAATTTCCATACCTCGTACGAGCTGGGGGCTGCTATGATGAATGCTCTTAATGTGTTCTTGTTATTATTGCTAATTTTATTTTTAAAGTAGTCCATATTTTATTTTATTTTTCAATTTTTTGTATGGCGAACATACAAAGTATGAAAGAGAAGTTAGTCTGTGATAACATCCCACAGTGTTTTTTTGGTTTGTTTTTTTGTGACATAGGCGTTTTCCATGTGTGGCAGATGTGTGTTATATATGTGTGTATGTGACGTAGAGTAATGTGGGTTATTGTGACCGGCCTTGAAGCACCGGAAGTAAAGCAATGCCTGCTGCATGCAACAAGTATTTTGTGTTCACTCGATGGAACTTTAACCTCCCCCCCCCTTTTCCCCACCCTTCTCCTCTTGTCCCTTGACAATTTAACAATACTTCCCTCATAACATGTTACACAAGTAACCACTCAGTAGGTTAATTAAGCTTAATGAATCATCATTGAATCTGAAAGGGAGGGTTGAAGATTTCGACCTTCCATTTGCTTTTTTAAAAGAACAACCAAATTGACTTCTAAAAACACTTTTGTTGAACTTCTGTACTATGTCAAGTGGCGACATGACTTAACAAGTTTCGTAATAGGTCTTAAAAGTTTTATTTATGCCTTTCGTAAATCATAAATAATAATATTTTGCACTCACCGATGACGTGGACCCGATGAATATCTTAACTAGTAAATTTTACCAGTGGTGGGAAAGTCGCGGAGGGTGGTTTTTCTCAAATAGTTTTCCGTTCTCCCTCCTCACGCGCGGGTAAATTTTATGCCACCCCGTTGGCAAAATTATAGGCCAAACGGGTAGTAAGATGGGTTGTGGGGATAAACATTTGTTTACACGTGAAGCTTATAAAATATACCCTGATTATTGTTGGAAGAACAGTAGAGAAAATTCAAACCTATCGCTTTGCGGCCAACATTGATAACATTTCTTTATACTCCTTGTGTTATTTTATAGGTATTAATAATATATATAAAAAGTGACAGATGCAGATAACATGACCTTATGTATGAATATATTAAAATGGTTTTAGTGACTTTAGTAACTAACTTCTACTGTTCTTCCTGCCAAAATCATAGTATAGATATGGTTGTACTTCTGGCATAAAAATAACACGTTTTGTATACTATTGGGTGACCTGGTGGTCTAGGGGTAAGGTGTCAAACTTCTGTGCTGGGGGTCCGGGGTTCAATCCTCGGTCCTGGCACAGATTTATCTGATTACCAAACCCTTCCTTCCCCTCTGACAAGACATCTTGTGAATGTGGGGAATGCCAGGCCTCCACCGTGGTTCGGATCCCACGTTAAACTGTAGGTCCTCCATTTCATATCGCAATCACCCTACCATTACACATTATCGTAAGTACGTATAACCCGAACGGGTAGTAAGACGCGATGCTAATAATAATAATAATAATGTGTACTATCTCCAATGATGTTTTCAAAAGGAATCGATGAATCCTTTAGGGTGCAGGTGTCCCGGGCTCCATAGGGAGACCCGTTTTGGTGGCCGAACGGTGTAAAACGTCACTCTCGCAATACATTAGACTGCCGATGGGGGGGAAGTTTGGGGTTCGCATCCTGATCGGGTGTACTTGAGGGTGCTTTTTCTAAATGGTTTTCCAATCTCCGCGCAAATGGGAGGTACACTTCCTGTAGTAAGACGTGGTGCTTAAAACATTGGGGAAAGTAGGGGATATCCAAAATAGGTTGAATTTTGGGCCTTATTTATAATCGATATTCGGAGGTTAACCAATTCCCAATTCGACTTGCTTTGCTGGTTTTTTAGTACACCAGCCATTTGGTCGACTCCCCAGACCAAGATAGAACCCAAGTTGCATTTTTTCTTATTTCTTTTTTTAATCTTTCGGGCATTTCCATGCCTTAAGAAGAAGAAAAATTGAAAAACTATTTCAACAGTATAAAAAGGGCGCATTTTAAACATCTTAGACATCAAAGTTGAGTAACTTAGTGGGTTGGGACAAAGTTCAAACCGCCGGTTGAAAAGTCTTACAAAGCACGCTGTAGTTAAGAGACTCAAAATTTAAATTAAAAGTTCAAAAGTAATACGGGCTTTTATGACCCCATTGGATTTCACTTTTATTGATACACTTCTGATGATTTTTTCTCTCTCTCTTGATAGCTTTACTTTTCTTTATTCAAACGTTGTCACTTAAAGAACAATAGATCCAAACAAACATCCTGGGTTTTAAAATCGCAACATTAGCTCATTACCAAACATTAATTTGATATTGACTTGCTTAATATGTTAAACTAGTTTGTAGAGCTTTGAATCGATAAAAATAATTAGCGTAGGTCTGTCTATAAAAATGTTTTTCTCTTCCATTGATGGATTGTTTTTTGAGTATTATTTCATTAGGATACTTAACATATACTTTTTATGCCAACTTATCATCATACGACTTACTAAAACATCCAATTCCGTCATTGGTATAATCTGGGACATTGCCGATAACAAACCCGGTACTTCCAGCACTGTAGACACCAACGTTTTCCATTGTCGAGTGATAATGTATCAAAAGCGCGCAGATAAAAACAACATAATGTGGCAACATGGAAAACATTTATTTTAAACAACCCCCTTACTCTTTACAATAATAAAAACTACGGGGTTAGGTTAGTCCGATGTCATAAAGCGGTGTTGCCATATGTGGCTTCGAGACTGCAAACAGTGTTGCACTTTTGATGCACAGCTACACTGTGCGCTTTCATTTTGTAGCCCTAGAATCTATTGGCTATAATAAAACCCATCATGGTTCCTGGCCAGGAAGTTTTTCTCAAAACTTCCCGGCAAGTTATAAAGTTGGTTTCAGTTACCCCTAAAATTCTTAAAACTGAAGTATATCTATTAAAAATTAGTGGTAACTGTGCAAATACTGCCTGTTCTAAAGTTGTCTGTTAAAAGAAGCATAGTTTTATTTTCTGGCCCTTGTAGAAACATACCACATGTCATTGTTCGGATTTGGGGGGAAAAGAAGTCTCTGACCCAAAATTCCATCATGGATATTTGTATTGTTTGTGATTTGTATGTTCTAATTTTATAATATATAACGAACAATATTTTGTTTTTTCTAGTAATTCTCAGTTCCGCTAAGGAACGTAATCAGGTTTTATTTCCTTGTTGGACTGTCCTCAAGAGCCTAGAGGGTGTTTCTTAATGTCTCCTTTGGTTTGTCCTCAGAATCACAGCAGCAACAATAACAACAGCAACAACAACAGATCCCCTAGCAACAACGTGAACCTGTCTGGGAAGGTGCTCCGATGGGGGTCGGACGCCTCGCAGCGCGTGGTAGGATCAGCGACGACCCAGCAGCAGCATCAGACGCTGACCCGGCGCAACTCTCAGCCGGCGTCCATCTCCTCGCTGGTGAGCTCCGTGTCCTCGCTGCTGCTCGTCAACATACAAGAAGAGGCCGCGGCGGCAGGGGGTGCTCAGCACCGGAGACTGGACCGCAGTCAGAGCGAGCCTGCCAGGGCCAACAACGTCAACACGTCCCGCTACAAGACGGAACTGTGTCGGCCCTACGAGGAGAGCGGCGCCTGTAAGTACGGCGACAAGTGTCAGTTCGCCCACGGCGTGCACGAGCTGCGCAACCTCGCGCGTCATCCCAAGTACAAAACGGAGCTCTGTCGCACTTTCCACACCATCGGCTTCTGTCCTTACGGGCCCCGGTGTCACTTCATCCACAACGCCGACGAGGCCCGCGGCAAGAGCGCGTCCCCCCCTCCTCCGGGTGGCGCCAGACCCAAGCCCCTCAGCCTCGGGTTCGGCTCTTCCGGCGACTCCCCGTCTCCAGCGTCCAGCCTCAGCCAGTCGCCGACCACCTCCGTCGGTTCGTTCTTCTCCTCGTCCGACCCCGACGTGTACGCGGTCCTCTCCGCCTCGTCGTCTCCGGCCAACACCGCGTTCTCTTACGGTGGTCAGGACACCTTGGTGCTGGGGTCCCCCCCACCCTCTCCCGCGGCGTCCCTCAGCCCCCGGGAATCCCCGACTCCCGACGCAAGACTGCCGGTCTTCAACAGACTCAGCAAGAACATAATGATGGGTCTGGCAGACCTCATCGCTTGAAGGATCGAACTCTTGTATTCCACTCACGTTGATCATGAACATGCACAGTTATAAACAAGTAGATTTTAAGGGAAAGATAAACCTCATGTATATAATATTTTTGTAGGTATTTATAGTTTTATATTGCTTTTTATAATAGTAGGGTTGCAAGAAGACTGGTACAATATTTATTACTGCATTCCGTGTATGATGAGTAGAGAAATTAATTATCTTATTATTCTAGAGGCTGTGGAAAAGACCATTTGATAGAAAATGAGGAGCAAAGGGTTGAACCAAAAAAAAAAAGATTTGGATAGACATTGATTACGTATTTGTATGTATATTTTATATGATCGGTGATGCCTGATTGTCATTCAACAGCATTTTTAATGTGATTATAGAAGTTTATTTTGTTTTAATAATTTGTATGTTATTTAATGGTATTGAAAAGCAATACATTAATTGTTGGATATTTTTAATAGCTTTTTTAAAACATAAAATAATTATCAAAGTGAAATAAAAAAATAAATTGTGATTAATATACTTTTAAAAATATTGTAAAAATATAATCATACACATTTATATATTAATTTATAGGTTAAAGCTTTTGACAACATTAACAAAACAAGTCATCTTTATTTTTTTTCCTCTCCCCTCCCTTTAAAAAAAATGGGTATTACCATATGTAATTATATGTAAAAAAAATAAATTACTGTATAAAGTTAAATTTAACTGAACTGATAACTTGATCTGTTTATAAGATTATTTTCAGGTCATGACATTGCCAATTGTATAATAAATTCATATAGTAACTTCTTTGTGAATAGTATTTTGATGTTGTCTTAAATAGTATAGGCTGTTGTTGATACAAGAAGACAAAGTGTGTAGCCAGCTAGTTATCAACAGCATTATGTTATCACTATTATAACACGTGATATTCAATTTGGGTTGAATTAATGTTTGCCTTGAAGAAAGTGATATATTTCCAATAGTAAAAAAAAGTATATGGTTCTTTCTACCTTACCACAAAAGAATGTGTTTAATATTTATAAAAAGTTAATTGAATTGTATTTAAAATGTACATTTGAATATTTTACTGTGACATTACCTTCATTAATATTATGTTAGGTTTTTCTATTGCTATTTCTCATATTTATTTTGGCTCTTTTTTTTTTTGTGTCTTTATGCCACCATCATTCTTAGCGTGGAATCTTTTGTTTGCTTCTATATTTGNTTATTTTGGCTCTTTTTTTTTTGTGTCTTTATGCCACCATCATTCTTAGCGTGGAATCTTTTGTTTGCTTCTATATTTGTAATTTTGATGTGTGAGTAATGATTTAAAAAAATAGTTCAACAAGTGGTGCATTGTTTAAAAAAAAACACTGTAACTTAATTAATGATATTTTTAATTTATTTCATATTATTACAAAAAAAAAATATTTTTATTTGTGTGGATAGAGCTCAATTTAGACTGAGTCATTTTTTTTAATATTGCATTATTATTTTGTGTGTAATCTTGTTATATTTGTATTTATATAACTTATTATTTATATTCAACAAATTGTATTTATGAGATAATTGTATTACTTCAATGATGAATGAGAAGTCCACAATTTTTATATGCCTTTTTTTTTAAATAAAATATGCAATTGCGTTGTTCTTCAACACATTTGTTAATACAAATCAAAAAGTGATCGAAGGAATATGGAAGTTTATATTATTCACTCTTTTTTTTTCTCTCTCATATTTTCTTTTATTTAAAAAAATCTATATTAGCATTAAACATTTTTTTAGATGCTTTTAAATTTTTAACTATTGGTCAACAATGCTAGTTTTCTAAAACAAGGTTCATCATTATAACCTTTACTTAGTGTATTCATTTTGATATGGTGGGACTTGATATTGGTGTAATTTTGTGCATGTTATTTCGTATAATTTGTTACAGATAAAAAAAAGACTTATTTGAAAATGAAAAAAAGATGAATATATAATTTTCTAGCTTTCAGTAAAAGTTTGTTTGATTTCCTTTTAAATGTGTGCATCACTTCATTCATATCCTGACATCAACCATTTTTTTATAATATTTTTACATCAAAAAGGAAATGGTTCTTTTTGTTAATAATTGTTACTTGTGAAATTTTCACAACTAAACTGACTCCCTCGAGCTATAATAAAATTGCTCCTAGACTCAAATTGAAACATGATCCATAAATAAATAGCATTCACTATTTATTTTGTATAAATATATTAAAGAAGTTTAAAGTGAAAATGCTAGACCAAACTTTCATCAGGTCTCTTTTAAAATTTTGCTTATTATCTCAAAAACCAGTGGAATGTAAAAAATGTGGGACAATAGATCAGGGGTACCCAACCCTATGCCCGCGGGCGCCATGGCGTCTCCCCACCACTTTTTGATCACAGCCAGAAAGTTCTTGACTAATAATTTTAATCTGTCACAACAAAAATCAAGTTTGTGCTTATCTCCAGGTATGTTGATCAAAAGTCCCCCTCTTTCCAATCCCTCCCTCACCTCTTTCTTTGCCGCTCATTTACAAAGTGTACTTTTACTCGGAACCCCCAATCTACCCAGCTTTGTTGCCTGAATAAACACTATCAATATACATTTTTTAAATGTATCTAAGTATCAAAATAGTGGTTAGTAATTTCCTTGTCTTTATTTTGGTCTTGTTAAAACCTTAAATAAAGCAGTAATTTTTCGTTTATTTTTTGTCAAGTTGGGGAGGGAGGGGAGGGGGGGAGGGGGTTGAACCACCTTAACCCCATTGTAGTTGGGGCTGACCTCTGAGCCTGGCGGGAGTTATTAAATTTGCTTTGAAAAGTAATTTGTGCTTGACGCACTATCGTTAGTTTTGAATGTGCTCTAAGGGAACCTTTGCAATATATGATAACATTTAATGGTGCTACCAACTCAATTTTGCACTTAGATCTTTACTGAAGTCAAAATAGTCTAGGCTGCGAATAAAATTGTAAGATTTACTGCTCTAAATTAGTACACACTGTTAACAATAGAAATTGTGAATCTTCATACTATTAAATAAAAATACTAGTTTAAATTAATTTTCTTTTGATCAATTTTAATTTAAGAACTTAGGCCAAATTTAGCTAGGCAAATATTTAAAAGTAATAAGGAAAAATTAAAAAGCTTTGTGAATATATATTAAAATATGTGTAAAATAATCCACCTTTTCTGTATTATAAGATATACTTTTTCTTGGTGGAATTTTTTGTATTATGAAAGATACCAAGAAAACATTTTGTCATGGATGAGGTTTGCAAGCAACTTGATAGCTAGCGTTATTTCTTTTAGTATTATCTCAAGATGAATATTTCTTAGAAAAAAAAATTGATTCCTTCATAACTTTTTTTAAGAAGTTACCAATCACTTGGGTTGTGTGTGTGAGAGAGAGAGAATGATTTTAAAAAGTTAACAAAAATATCTACTACATTGCTAAAGTTGGGAATAAAGGTAACTCTGATTAAAGCAGTGCTTTTGCAGTTTTATAGCAAAACTTTTTTTTTTTTGGTCAATTAAAATATTCATCCAGTAGAGACAAATCACTTGGGTTGTGTGTGTGAGAGAGAATGATTTTAAAAAGTTAACAAAAATATCTACTACATTGCTAAATTTGGGAATAAAGGTAACTCTGATTAAAGGCAGTGCTTTTGCAGTTTTATAGTAAAACTTTTTTTTTGGTCAAATAAAATATTCATCCAGTAGAGACAGTTCAATTTTTTTCATTTAAAAATTTGCCATCTTATGCTCATGACACTTTCAAGAACTGTTGTCACCATGTGAAGAGGATTAAATTCTATGTATGCTACTGGAGCAATATTTTATTTATAGTTTCTATGAAAACTGCAAAAACACCTTAAAACTCTTTGTTCCCTTACCTTATGAAAAAAAAGACCATAGTTGTAAAGACTTGAGATTTCCTTATGCCACACTAGACTTTGCATACATTGCATTAGTTCTTGCACTCAATATCACTTCTGAGGAAACTGAAGATCTTAATCGATAAAATATTTATCTTTTTTTCTGAAGGTAATGTGCTGGGTTAAGAGCTACTGGCAACCTCGTTGAACCAGCATTGCAAAATTTATCTAATATATTAGTGATGCTCGACCACACGAAAACCAATAGTAGTATTATCATTGCGTCATACTACCTGTTCGGGTTGTACGCACTTAGGCTAATGTGTAATGGTAGGGTGATTGTGAGATGAAATGGAGGACCTACAGTTTAGCGTGGGATTCGAACCACGGTGGAGGCCTGGCATTCTACACATTCACAATTTGGGATTAATACACGTCTTGTCAGAGGTGAAGGATAGGTTTGGCAATCAGGTAAATCTGTGCCGGGACCGTGGTTTGATACCCGGACCCCCAGCACAGAGGTCTTGACACCTTACTCCAAGACCACCGGGTCACCCTCTCAGAATAGTACAATAGTACCAGGCAGTTCCCTCAGGAATGTCTAGTTTATTATAGAACTAGCTGGAATTCCAACTGGCAAAGCTACCAGATCTCCATACTCATTCGTAAACTGTAAGTAAACCCTAAAAATAGCTAATTTGTCAAAATAGAAGGATTAATGTACTATCTATAAATATAACACCTAAAAAAAAAATCCAGCACATCATCTCTAAATCACAATCCTATTTTACCACAAATTTAAACTACAGTCAGCTTTGTTATTTCTTTTCTTCCTGCCTTTAAACGGGGCTGTGTGTTCCCTTTGCCTCCTGATTAAATTTAATTTTGGCTTCAACCTTGAATACATGCCCCCACTGCCAATGTGACGGGTCACAAGTGGTTGGCAGAGCTATTCTGCAGCTAGCAGCGTGGGAAGCTTGTGGTTTGTGAGGTGAAAGTTTGTTAAGATCACCCGAGGAAAGTTGAGGTTCACGTCCGTTACCTCCAGTTACATGTAAATATG
>CABFOW010005716.1:0-29461 GCA_902141385.1 Timema californicum
CTATGACTACAGAAAGTGGCATATTCCAATCAAAAAGTGCAGCTTTTTGGCTTTATTTGCTATGTACCAGACGTACTAGTAGCTCGGCTGCTTGCATTTCTACCTGACAATCGTAGCTCTTCCCCTTCTAACCCCTCCGAAATTTATGATGTCACAAATAAATACTACACTAGCTAGAGCAATGGGATGGAATTCGTACAAATACAGACCTTCAACCAACATTAGATGGACTAGTGCACGTCTTGCTTGCAACCCACTGATGCTTGAATTACATTTAAATGATTACCAGGAGAATATTTTTTCAAACATTAAATAAAATAATTACATATCTTCAATCAAATGCAAGCAGTGCTTGCCCTGACGTGACGCCACTAGCTGTATCTAAAAGGTGAATTTAAAAAATAATAATTAACTAGTATTTGATTGAAGGCGTTTACATCAAACTGTGGTAAAAGTAAAAAGCTATACCTTGTTATATTTTTTGTTTGTATATGTGAACCCCTCCCTTAGGGTGGCACAACAAATTTCCGGAAGGGCCCAACACATTCCAGGAGGCTCTGGACCCCCCAGGATCGCTCCTAAATTCTACGCCCTTGCAAGGAGGGCAAGTGTGCGGATATATTTTATTAACAGTCACCAGAGCCCCAAGAACATCTTAATATATTCATAGTTCCATTGAAAAGGTTTCTTATTATTAATTAAAATTTAAATATATTATAAAGTGTCAATTGTTTTTTAATGTTTAAAAATAATACTATTAATCACTTGCATATTATACATGATGGATGAGGGATGACCTTGACAAACCAACATAGAATCACCTGCATACAGACTCAAGGACAGGATTGCGACTACGCTACCTGACAACTCTACCCTAGAGGACACACCGACAATCGACAGAGAGGGAAGAATGGCTATCAGATTATGTGAGTGCTGACAAAGATATAGTCAGACGGTAAATTTCCAATGGCATTGTTTTTAAATAGTTGCAATTTTGGTTGGACGTAATAGATAGGAGAAAATATCTCTAGTCAATAATACAAATATAATGAAGTTAACTGAGGTGTCGGACTTCTGTGTTGGGAGACCGGGGTTCAGCCCTCGGTCCCGGCTGATTGCCAAACCCTTCCTTCACCTCTGACAATACGTGTATTGATCACAACTTGTGAATGTGTGGAATGCCAGGCCTCCACCGTGGTTCGGATTCCTCGTTAAAATGTAGGTCCTCCATTTAATCTCACAATGACCCTACCATTACACATTAGCGTAAGTGCGTACAACCCGAAACGGTATTAAGACGTGGTGCTAATAGTAATAATAATAATAATAATGGGCAGAATCAAAAGACAAAGAGTGCCATGAAAAGGAGAGGAAGAACGTGGAAGAAGATGAACATGGACAACTAGATGAAGATATGAACGCAGGTATGGCGAGTTTGTAACATTTGGTAATGTTACATCATACCACCCCCCATACTATCTTCAAGTCATACTACCCACTCCGTAAGAAACTGCAATTTTGATAAACTTCCTGCAATAGTAAGCTTCTCTATTGTAGTCCAATTTAGAATCGATCTACAATACTAAGCAATATCAAACAAGAATAAACTCCCTGGAATCAATAAAATTTTCATGTACTTACCTTTTGTATCTTCTGGCTAGAACAACCCTCAAGACTGGACTATACTCGCCGCGTCCTAAATCGAAGAGTGGGACGAACGAACCTTGGTGTAACTGCATCTGATGGGCCAAGTGATTCTGATGGGACTCAGGAATGAAGCTCACAACAGTACCGGAATTACGACTTAACTGCCCCCTGCGGGCAAGACGGAACCTTCCACCTAGACAGAGCGTGATGTGGGACGTCACCGACGTATGTCTGGTCAAAGGGATCTTTTGTCAACACTGGCGGACGTAATGAAGAGGGCCAGCCAATCCAAGCTTGATCGATGGTGTACGTGCTGATTACCATCTATCGAAGTGGCCGATGGGACGTCACCGGCGTATATGGACAAGCCCCCTCCCCCCCTTTCAGCTCCAGGCGACTAGAAACACTATTTAAACTAGGTGATTCTGAAGACGAATCGACTATTATACTGGACGCTGTGTAACGTTTCCCGTCACATGTAACACACTGCAGATATTTAGCCTGGCCCGCTAAAGGTGGATTTACTTATTGTGGTAGCATGCCCACAATAGTCTGATACTTTCAGTGATTCTAGGACGTCCACATTGCCCACTTCATCCACTAGAGCGCTATAGAAAATCCAACGGCGCTATGAATAATCTTTGACCTACGTCATAACATGAGCGGTGAGCTGTTGGTTTGGCAAATGAGACTAGTTTTGGGTTGGCTGTTCAGCGGTACGGTTTCTTAAGTGTGTGTTGGACTTGAACGCTTGTGCTGAGAAGAGGCTGTCTCCATTGGGAGGATTTGGTGCTAATATTTAGTGGCAGAGGGTTTCTGACTTGGAGTCTGGGGTTTACTTACCGGCCCATGTTCTGCCAACTACGGACCACCTCCGTGGTACTTTTTCAGTGGTTGCCTACCGCTGAATGGTGACCCGAGGCACTCACGAGTGAAGTTTTGCTGCGTTGCTTACCAACTTGGATACCCTGGGGTTCCGCGTGGAACGTGTGGTCACGCGTGTCGCCAGACTCACCGAGACCGACAAGTGATACGTTAGATTTTTTTCTCTAAACGTAACTTCAAGGATGCTGACATATGAAGATTGACTTTAGGTGGAACTATCTGAGGTAGTGACCGCTAGTGACTGTCGGCGATCCCGTGTGACTCTTGTGCCTGCTATAGGGAGCGTTAGCATGAACCTATGTGCACATTAATCTGGTTCTTTCAGCGCGGTGGTCACTCGCAGCTCATAATTTGTTTTAGTATATAGTAACTTGTATTAGTATATTGTTGGTTAATTATTAGGACTGAACTATTATTATTATTATTATTATAGTTCTTAAGGATTATGTGTAATAGTGTTGATTTAGCTATTCGTATTATAATTATTAGGTTAAGCCTTCAGGACAATGGAAATCCCTTTCAAACAAAATATGGGCTCTCAACGTTGAATATTTATTTAATTTGGAGTAATTTTGATAAGTGTTAAGTTTAAGTTAAAGCTCTATGGACGTTGCCGGTGGTTAGCCCATTAGACTTGTATACCTGATCAAGGCTCATACTGTTTTGAAGTTGTTTAGAACTACTTTCGTGTGTGTAATAAAATTTGAGTTATCCCTTGATTACTTTTGAATTTCATCCTAATTACCTGTATGATTAGAGCTTTCAATATGATTAATCTATAGAGTGGTTAAAGATGGATACTTAATAATTGCTGGAGAATACCTGCACAGAGGAATAACCGTATAATACAATATAGTTATTCTGATTTTCCTTATTTTTGTAGGTAGGCCTACTCCTAACTTATATGAGTCATTTTCATTTTGGGAATTATTACAGTGACACTAGGGAAACATTTTCATGGTTTGGATAAACGTTAGTCTACATTGTTTATTAGCAGGTTTTGCAGATTCGATCATGGTAAACATATTAGGGCCTATGAATTATATTATTTATTGGTGGTTTAAGTAAAGGGCTGTATTAAGTTGATCTCTGTCTGAACGGTCACTTATCAGTCTGGGTCTGCCTTACTAAGGGAGTGTTGATTTTCCACTTTTAATCTTGCGTATGAATATAATTCCTCGCTATAGTCCATGTTCACTACCGCCAACGAGGTGGCACCCAACAGTCAAAACTCTCCTGGGTCGATCTTGAATTTAGTGTAACGGTTACCCAAAAGCTCCATGACCCCGCCCTTCTCCCCTGCTGCAACCTGGGAATGTTATAGCAGTCAGAAGAAGTCATGTCCTGGACTATGAAACTGGATGCCTTCAGGAGAAGTCATGTCCTAGACTATTAAACTGGACGCCTTCAGGAGAAGTCATGTCCTAGACTATTAAATTGGACGCCATTCAGGATAAGTCATGTCCTAGACTCTTGTATTAGACGCCGTCAGGATGTCCGATCCTGGACTTGGACATTTTTAGGATGTTTTCGTATTCACAATATTTATTTCATCGATATTATTTTAATAGACTTGAACTATGGCTTGTTCAAATTTGAAATTAAAGAAACGTAATTATTGGAATAAACCTGAATAGGCAACGTAAATTATTTGCTAAAATTAATATTGGTTGTAATAAAATTTTGTAATGAGACACCTAATTCTTTTTGCCGCCAAACAGGCGCTAGTGTCGGTGAAGTCACTGAATATATCAGATCGCTATATTTTTTTGAACTAATCTTTACTAGAGTATTTGATTTTAATTTTCTGAATTTAACTGTTAATGTTAGCTCACCTTTTGACGATGTTTTATTTTGAATTGTTTGGTAAAGTAACGTAAAATTTTGCTGATGGATTGATTTTGACTTTGAATATTTTACAAATTATTTAATGGAATTTAATTGTGGTGTATCTATACTTCTTTTGAATGTTATATAATTTTTATTGATAAGTTGGTATCTTGTTAATGTCCGTAGTTGGGTCAACATTTAATAGTCCCGCAGGAGTTTGACCTATGGTCTGTAAGCAAAACTCTTGTGTTCCCCGAAATATCCGTACGATATTAAATTTAACTTCCCCTTTTTTAATGTCTGTATTCAATATAGCGTAGCAGACAACTTGCGCACCAAATTCAAAGATGCCCATTAGGCTCTTTTGTTTTTGTAGTCAATAAATTAATATCTGACTGGACATTTATAAAGTAATTTGCTCGGATAGTCAACACTTTAGGTTGTTTTGTCAATATTCACTGTTGTGAAACTGACATTGTGTTGTTGGATCGAGTGGTTTCTCTCTTCCAGTCTGACCTAGTTGAATTAAGAACATGTTTTATGTTTTTCATGTTTGTAAATATTCGCATGATAGAACTGCGCATTTGTTTAATATGATTTTCAACACAACCCCTGATGGATTTTGAGGCCATGTAAATTAATGATTAAATTGTTATTTTATTAAATAAACATTCATATTATTACTAAATTGTTGCTGATGTCTTTCTTCTTTATAACTTTGTGTAGCTTACCCCCACTTTCCTTTTAGTCTAGTGTGGCCGTAGCTAAGAGAGAGCGGGGTGGGTGATAACAAATTCAAATGAAAATACAGTACTATTCCTACTTCTATGGGTAATATTAAATATCACAGGGGGTATATTACAGGTTGCAAACCTTCCAATAAATATGTCTCTATTAGATTCACCTATGAAGAGAATTTCCAGCGAAAAGCTATGGCTCAGAAGAAAACAGAGACGGTGACACAGGAGGTGCCGACCACAGTTGAATCAGCAGATGGGAGAATCACTAGATACAATTTTAGAGGGGCAACGAAAATGTGAAAAAGAGCTTACTAACAACGATGACACAACTAAAGTGGTACAGAAACCTTTAGAACCCCTGCAACATGCAACAGAAGAGCTAGTTCAGCAGGTACAAGTAGTGGGAGAACAGGAATTTGACTGTGCCAGAGAGAACACGAATAAAGCAATG
This sequence comes from Timema californicum, assembly GCA_902141385.1. Lineage (NCBI taxonomy): Eukaryota > Metazoa > Arthropoda > Insecta > Phasmatodea > Timematidae > Timema > Timema californicum. The sequence continues at coordinate 5,554 of CABFOW010005716.1, forward strand.
GGAAAGTGGGGGGAGGGCGGATAAGGAATCCCTGGGTTTCCCCTGGTCAGCACATCAATGATCAACCGATGATGACGGCAACAAAGACTCCGCTACCAAGAGATGATAAGATGGGTAATATTAAGAAATTTGAAGAACTTTACAACAAATCCCACCAATAGCTTCACACGATTTAATCTGATGAATGGACAACACCCACCACGGAAGTTGGAGGAATTATTCAGGTTTCTTTACCAACAAGAACTATCACAAGATGTGAAATTCGGTTAAATTCGAAGGAAGAGAGGATGGCGCAACAGCAAATCCGAGAACACAAGAAGAAATTCCTGAATGCGCAAAAATATGAGATCAGACAGTTGGTACGAATACAGACTCACACACAGTTATCAGTGATTGACAAATATATAAATTCCCATTATTGTATTAAGATCTTGGTTGAATTGTAAATATGTTAAATGAGAATGCTTAGGTGATACACTGCCGCGCAAAGGACAGGCCTACTGATTGGAACTAATATTGCTAAGTTTTAAAACTATACCAAACAAACCAAAATTAAGTTTGACTACCGGTAGTAAGAACGGGATCCAGGCGCTACACCCAATAGAGAAGAACAAAAACCTTGGAAAGCAGCAACTTTGACCGTATTCGCCAGGACTATATCACTTAAAAGGACTGGGTTCAATTACCAGCATTAAAATTGTATTTATTTTGTTCACTTTTTGACACTATGATATGTAGTATGTATCACTCTGAAATATAGTTTTATATAGATAAATATAGATTTTATAGCGTTATTAGCTAGAATAGAACATGTAGGCAGATAATTAGTGTATGATACATTTTCCGAAAGCTAGTTGCTAATGGCCGGCCTACTACGTGTTTTTACTTGTTAATTTGGGAGTAGCAAGTGTTGAAAAGCTAGGCTCATATAAAAGGATCTTAAATCAAGGTCCTTATATGAGATGGTCATGATGGCCCCCCACCCTAGATTTAAAATTGACCTAAATAATAATATAAGATCAATTTGGGGGGGAGTATTGAAGTGGCCAGGTATGTATAAATGGCAAATTAGGCTAAATGTGTATAATTTAATATGAATGTTCGTAGTCTATTATGTATAACTTGGATATGTAAAATTGTTAAGAATATTCTTAAGTTTGTATAAGTATGATTATAATGTACTGTTTATAAGATGAGTGTCACGAGGGTCTGGCAACTTTTGGATGTGTGGGGACAGGTGACCATTGTTGTGCAAGAATTGTGGAATCTGAGTAATCTGCCGGTAGCCCCCACAAAGTTTGTGAGTAGAATTCCAGGTAGCCGAGGTTCGGAGATAGTCGAGAGTTAGTAATTAGTACGAAAAGACTGATAGAGTGAAGATGTGTGTAATAGTTGGGTGGCACAATCCCACGACTACTATTACAATTATCACAACTTAGAGTAGAATATTATATTAGGTATAAGTCATAATATCTACCAAAATTTAAGCATGGTAAAAACAAGTTAATGTACCCATTACTTACAATGAAAATTTAAATGGTAGCTTTGTTAATTTAGTATATAAAACCAACCATATAAAAGTTATTTATTAAAAATGGATCCCAGGTTTTAACAATTAATATAAGATGGTGACACGAGAAAAACAGTTGTTGTTGTAGAAACCAAACACGTCTTGTTTAATCTTCATAACCCCTAAACTACCATTACCACCCAACTTCCATGGCCAGAAAACTTCCATGACCACCAACCTACAATTACCACCAAAATTCCATATCCACCAAACTATCATGGCCACTAAACTTCAATGGTCACCAAACTACCATAACCACCAAACTTCTCTGACCACCGAACTACCATTTTCATACAACTTCCATGGCCACTACACTACCATAGCCACTAAAATTCCATGACCACAAAACTACCATTACCACCAAACTTCCATGGCCAATAAACTTCCATGACCACACATTTTCCATAGCCACCAAATTTCCATGACCACCAAACTACTATTACCACCAAACTACCATAGCCACTAAACTTCCATGGCCACCAAAATCCCCATGAATACCAAACTACTCTTACCATCAAACTTCCATAGCCACCAAACTAACAATACAACCAAACTTCCATAACCACCAAACTTCCATAGCCACAAAACTACCATGGTCACTAAAACTCCATGACCACCAAAATAACCTTGGTCAATAAACTTCCATGGTCACCAAACTACCATGACCAATAAACTTCCATGACCACCAAACTTCTATGGCCACCAAACCTCCATAGCCACTAAACTTCCACGGCCACCCTAAAATACCATTTTCAACCAACTTCCATGGCAACCAACCTACCATAGCCACTAAACTTACATGACTACCAAACTGCCATGGCCAGCAAACTACCATTGCCACCCAACTTCCATGGCTACCATACTACCATAGTCACTAAACTACGATGACAACCAAATTATCATGACCACCAAAGTACCATGGTCACCAAACTACCATGGTCACCAAACTTACATGGCCACCAAACTTCCATGGCCACCAAACTACCATGGTCATCAAACATCTATGACCACCAAACTACCATTGCCATCCAACTTCCCTGGTCACCAAACTTCCATGGCAATCAAACTACCATGGTAACCAAACCTCCATGGCTTCAAAACTACCATGTCCACCAAACTACCATGGCAACCAAACTACCATTGGCACCCAACTTTTATGACCACCAAACTACCGTGACTACCAAACTATCATTGCCATCAGCCTTCTATGGCCACCAAAATACCATTGCCATCCAACTTCCATCGCCACCAAAATACCATTATCACCCACATTATATGACCACCAAACTACCATGACCACCAAACTACCATTGCCACCCATATTACATGGCCATCAAACTACCATTGCCATACAACTTCCATGATCACCAAACTACCATGACCACCAAACTACCATTGCCATCCAACTTCCACGGTGACCAAACTTCCATGGCACCCAACTTTTATGGCCACAAAACTACCATGTCCACCAAACTACCATGGCAACAAAACTACCATTGCCACCCAACTTTCATGGCCACCAAACTACCATGTCCACCAAACTACCATGGCCACCAAACTACTATGGCCACCCAACTACCATGTCCACCAAACTACCATGGTAACCAAACATCCATGGCCACCAAACTACCATGGCAACCAAACTACCATTGGCACCCAACTTTTATGACCACCAAACTACCATGACTACCATTCTATCATTGCCATCAGCCTTCTATGGCCACCAAACTACCATGTACACCAAACTACCATGGCCACCAAACTACCATGGCAACAAAACTACCATTGCCACCCAACTTTTATGACCACCAAACTACCATGACCACCAAACTATCATTGCAATCAGCCTTCTATGGCCACCAAACTACCATTGCCATCCAACTTTCATGGCCACCAAACTACCATGTCCACCAAACTACCATGGCAACAAAACTACCATTGCCACCCAACTTTTATGACCACCAAACTACCATGGCCACCAAACTACCATTGCCATCCAACTTTCATGGCCACCAAACTACCATGTCCACCAAAATACCATGGCCACCCAACTTCCAAAGCCACCAAACTACCATTACAACCATACTACCATTGCAATCCAACTTACATAGCCACCAAACTACCATGTCCATAAAACTTCCATGTCCACCAAACTACCATGGCCACCAAACTACCATTGCCACCCAACTTCCATGGCCATATAACTTCCATGGACATCAAACTACCATGTGCACCAAACTACCATTGCCACCCAACCACCATAGCCACCAAACTAACATAGCCACCAAACTACCTTGGCCACCAAACTACCTTGGCCACCAAACTACCATATCCACAAAACTACCATGGCCACCAAACTACCATGGGCACCAAACTACAATGGCTACCAAAATACTATTGCCACCAAAATACCATTTTCATCCAGCTTCCACGACCACCATAATACCATAGCCACCGAACTACCATTTTCATCCAACTTCCATGGCAACCAAACTACCATAGCCACTAAATTCTATGACCACCAACATACCATTGCCACTAAACTACCATTTTCATCCAACTTCCATGGCAACATAAATACTATGGCCACTAAACTTCCATGACCACCAAACTAACATGGATACCGAACTACTATGACCATCAAAATACCATAGCCACCGAGCTACCATTTTCATCCAATTTCCATGGCCACCAAACTACCATTGTCACCCAAACTTCCATAGCCACCAAAATTCCATGACCACCAAACTACCATGCCCACCAAATTAACATTGCCACCCAACTTCCATGGCCACCAAACTACCATTGCCATCCAACTTCCATGGCCACAAAACTTACATGTCCACCAAACTACCATGGAAACCAAACTACCATTGCCACCCAACTTTATGACCATCAAACTATCATTGCCATCAGCCTTCTATGGCCACCAAACTACCATTGCCATCCAACTTTCATGGCCACCAAACTACCATGTCCACCAAACTACCATGGCCTCCAAACTACCATTACTACCCAACTTTCATGGCCACCAAACTATCATGGCCACCAAACTACCATGTCCACCAAACTATCATAACCACCAAACTACCATTGCCACCCATATTACATGGCCACCAAACTACCATTGCCATCCAACTTCCATGACCACCAAACTACCATTGCCATCCAACTTCCATGGTCACCAAACTTCCATGGCAATCAAACTACCATGGTAACCAAACCTCCATGGCCACCAAACTACCATGTCCACCAAACTACCATGGCAACCAAACTACCATTGCCACCAAACTACCATGACTACCAAACTATCATTGCCATCAGCCTTCTATGGCCACCAAACTACCATTGCCATCCTACTTCCATAGCCACCAAACTACCATGTACACCAAAATACCATGGCCACCAAACTACCATTGTCACTAAACTTCCATAGCCACCAAACTATCATGTTCACTAAACTACCATGGTCACCAATCTACCATGATCACTAAACTTCCATCGCCACCAAAATACCATGGCCCCCAAAATACCATAGTCGTTTAACTTCCATAGCCACCAAACTACCTTGGTCACCAAACTACCATAGCCACCAAACTATATTACAAATTGTATGAAATGTGGTAGTAAAGCTTTCTTGCGGCGTAATTATTTCTTAATTATATCGGTTTTGAATTAATTTGATAACATATAACCAACATTAAAAATTCTGGCTTCGAGGTGCACATGTTCGTGCACAGGGTTTGATGATACCTTTTTTACGTTCACATGCCCCAGGGTTGGGATACGAGTTGTCATAATTCGCACTTGCTGGCTCACACGGCTGTGTGATGATCCAATTTTATGCCTAGCGCACTGTAGGCTTTACTTACTAGTTTTTTTATATAATTGTTGAAATTAGTAGATTTCTATGTTTATACAGTAATTAATTACACTTTTAATATTTCTATGTTTATACAGTAATTAATTACACTTTTAATATTTCAAATTTAACACTAAAGTGACATAGTTCTTACAACCAACTGACGCGGAGAGCCAGAGTAACACAGAAGCTGCTCCAGCCCCTTACATATGAGCTACTCCTTGCTTCTTGGACCCCTTGTATTTAGTGTTAAAACCAACCAATAGGAGAGGTCTTGACTTCTTGGAAGTCTGATGTTGTGAAGGCTAGCTTCCTATTGGGTTAAAGGTGGCCAACTCATCACCACACTTTTAAATAGAACGGAATAAGTTTTTGAACAAAGAAAAGTTTAATACGTAATATATTGAATTTACTTCTGAAAATACTTTATGGTCTTGAAACTCAGGAAAATAAATAATAATCAATGAGAGTGATATTAATAATAAAGGTATACAATGAATTTGGAATCTTGTACTGAAATTATTTTGTTCAATTTTTCCTGGACATCCATGGATGAAGTATTTAAAGGAAAATTTACATACAGTTCTTTAAAGAAAAATATACTTCATACATGACTTTTCAAATAAATGAAAGGGGCCCAAAACAGTAGCATTTCAAGGCCCTACTAATGTTTAAATGTCAGCCCTCTGCATATGGTAGATATTGCGAAACGATCATGAGAGAAACACAAACGCTTCATTTTATTAATATAAATAATACTATGGTCACGATTCACGTGTGTATTAAACATAACATATATTAAGAGTAATACAAGGAACATCCCAGTTAATTTAAATTTAAATAAGGTTGCGACGCGATTGTCTGGAATTAGTTTTTCGGGATGAATAAAAAAATACGTTAAAAATTATTTTAAGGTAGATTACAAATTTTACAATTTTTAAAAATTTGAAATTTGTTTAAAATATTTTAATAATTTGGTTTAAAATATATAATATACTGTATTCTAAAGGGTGTTTATTGTGATTAAAAAGACGATGTGTATTTTTTTAAATGAAAATAACTTACTTAAAGGTAGATTCCTAAATACATATAAAACAAGTTTACATAATGATAAGGTTTTAGCGATTGTGTCCTACTATTTCCCCCCGCCCCGTTTCACCGCCTATATCACCTTGTCCAATCTCAACAAAAGATGTGTTGCTATTTAATACAATTTGCCCTAATTTATGTTTTTTGCTTGTACTGGAAGATAGCCAGTGCACCCAGCCAGTATTTGTCGTCTTCAAAGTCCGTCAAGCACACATTTTAACTTACTATTTTTGTTTTAGTCCAGTTTAACTTTCTCAAAATATTTTAACTAATTATGTAACTCCTGCAATACATACATTCCCTCCTAATTCACTTTGAGCTCGATGAATTTTAAGTATTACAACTAATATATCTCTGAATATCAAAGCTTGTTCATGGTCATGTTTAGTTCTGAACTAAGATCTCTTAAAAAGCATAAATTCAATGTATTACATAATCGTATATGCATAGCAACTTTGATAGTGTTAAAAATATGAAAGTAAAAAAAATATGTTTTCACAGTAGCAGAAACCTTCAACTTATAATAACTCAAAACAGCTTTTTCGAAGTATCTCACACCATTAAGGTATGAAAAGGTAGTATTTTAGAAGAAATGTACCCACATTTGGTTGTAGTGAGATTTGACTATTATTTATGAATAATCACCTTTAATAAAACTGTCTTAGATTGGAACCTAAGCCTACCCATTATCGGCAAACTATATGAATTTGGCTGCGTAAGACGCGGTGCTAATAATAATAATAATAATAATAATAACAATTTATGAATTTTGTGATTTAGGTCATATGTTCATTGATGCAAGTTATTAATATACACACGGTAAAAATAGTGGCATCTAAAGATATTATTTATAGCAACCAGACCTGGTGGGCTAGGGGGAAGGTGTCTAGACTTCTGTGTTGGCGGCCGGGGTTCAATCCTCAGTCGCGGCAAAGATTTATCTGATTACCAAACCCTTCCTTCACCTCTGACAAGACATATTGTGAATGTGGGGAATGCCAGGCCTCCACCGTGGTTCGGATTCCACGTTAAACTGTAGGTCTCCCATTTCATCTCACAATCACCCTACCATTACACATTAGCGTAAGTGCGTATAACCCGAATGGGTAGTAAGACGCGGTGCTATTATTAATAATGATAATAATAATAATAATAATAATAATATAACAACCCCCAGATTTCTCAACTAACTGCTGGTGATGTTAGACGTGAAACTCTGCTGCCCAGGAAGACAGGAGTGGTATTGTGGTGAAGTAGAGATTAGTATATCACTCTCTCTTTTTAGTAGAAAAACATGATTAGCTACTACCGCAGATACAAATATTCTATCTGATACACTACCAGTGAAGTTTATCAAGTAATAATAACAAAAGGTTTGAGCTTTATTATGCATTATTTGGGATATTTAACTTATAATTTTGTGAACATACAGATTATATCAACACATGACTTACAAATTAACGCAATTCCAGACTTGACACAGCACCCAGTACCTACATAGTGAAAGAGTAAACACCGACAATCACTAATGATACATATTTTGACTGTTCCGGAATCAAACACGGACACTGAGCAGACTTGCTAATCACTGAGATTTTTTGTGTGTGGTACATTTATTTCTAGAGTGATAACGTCTTAATCTAGGGATTTAGAATGAGGAAGGTATTTTAAAGAAAGTGCATCCGAATCAATCATATGTGGGAAAGTTAGACCTATACACGATTGGGATTCAAATAATAACCTCCCCATCAAATGAAATGCAGTCAATTGTGAGACTGACGTCTTCAAACGCTTGAAAATTGATGCGTATAAGTTAGTGATGAATAAAATGAATAGGATTTTTATGATTTAGCATATTTTTTTAGCAAACCTAGAATGTTTTTCAAGTGTGTACAAATGTGTTTCATAAGAAACTAAACTGAATTAAGTAGCTTGATTAAGGCATATTTTAGCTTATCTCCGTGTTTTTACATGATATGGCCTATTTTCAGCTTTTAAAGTAATTTTAATTAATTTTTTTGTTATTTATGAGTAATTATTATGCATATTTTGGTATTTTCAGTATAAAGGACATTTTTGTATAATTTTCCCTGAAAACCAGAATCAAGACTGAGAAAAATAGTGGAGGAAGGAGTGGTTGTGTTTAGAGCATCTGTACACGCATCATAGCAAATGGTGGTGCCACCACGGTGGTAAGAATACTTCCTCTCCTCCCCTGTTTCATTTTAAATGGCATATTTTTTGTTTAAAGACTTTCAGTTTGCCGCAGAAACCATATTAAATTAAGTGGTTTTTCTTGGTAATTCTTTGTTTTGGTTTTATAGGCCCAAGTAACGTTAGTAAAATAGGTTGGTAAAACAAAGAATATCTGTGGTCACAGAAACAGTCTAACATCTAAATTATATATTTTAGATTATTTTTGTTTGTTTCATGCATCTATAAATTAATTAGTTAATTTTTCAAGGGAATAAATAATTAATGTACATTTTATTGGTGATATTTACCATTTTAAAGTTTTGTTTATGTATAAAAGGGCATATTTTTGTTTTGTTTTTGTCATAAAGCTTTTTATATACATTTTTAGGGCATACAAATCCTAGCCCTAATAATGAAGCAGAGAAGTCGGACACTCAATTTTAGCAATATCCTTCTTCGGTGCCCGCGTTAGCCACTTATTTACATTCAAGAAGGAACGATGGAGAAATATTAAATGTACCCGTATTTACAGGGAGGAGGAGGAAGCGTGAGCAATCATAGAGGAAAAAAACACCCAGTTGAGATTAGAGCCCTAACACTCGAATGAATGTATCTTTATACCATTTCTGACCAGCCTGTGATTGTAACACTCGAATGAATGTATCCTTACTCCATGTCTGTCCAGTCTGTGATTGTAACACTCGAATGAATGTATCTTTACACCATGTATGACCAGTCTGTGATTGTAACACTCGAATGAATGTATCTTTACACCATATCTGACCAGTTTGTGATTGTAACACTCAAAAGGAATGTATCTTTACACAATGTCTGACCAGTCTGTGATTGTAACACCCTAATGAATGTATCTTTACACCATGTCTGACCAGTCTGTGATTGTAACACTCGACCGAATGTATCTTTACACCATGTCTGACCAGTCTGTGATTGTAACACTCGAATGAATGTATCTTTACTCCATGTCTGTCCAGTCTGTGATTGTAACACTCGAATGAATGTATCTTTACACAATGTCTGACCAGTCTGTGATTGTAACATTCGAATGAATGTATCTTTTCTCCATGTCTGACCAGTCTGTGATTGTAACATTCGAATGAATGTATCTTTACTCCATTTCTGACCAGTCTGTGAATGTAACACTCGACTGAATGTATCCTTACTCCATGTCTGACCAGTCTGTGATTGTAACACTCGAATGAATGTATCTTTACTCCATGTCTGACCATTCTGGGATTGTAACACTCGAATGAATGTATCTTTACACCATGTCTGACCAGTCTGTGATTGTAACACTCGAATGAATGTATCTTTACATCATGTCTGACCAGTCTGTGATTGTAACACTAGACTGAATGTATCCTTACTCCATGGGTGTCCAGTCTGTGATTGTAACACTCGAATGAATGGATTTTTACTCCATGTTTGACAAGTCTGTGATTGTAACACTTGACTGAACGTATCTTTACTCCATGTCTGACCAGTCTGTGATTGTAACACTCGAATGAACGTATCTTTACTCCATGTCTGACCAGTCTTTGATTGTAACAGTCGATTGAATGTATCTTTACACCATGTCTGACCAGTCTATGATTGTAACACTCGAATGAATATATCTTTACACCATGTCTGACCAGTCTGTGATTGTAACACTCGAATGAATGTATCTTTACACCATGTCTGACCAGTCTGTGATTGTAACACTATCTGTGATTGTAACACTCGAATGAATGTATCTTTACACCATGTCTGTCCAGCCTGTGATTGTAACACTCGAATGAATGTATCTTTACACCATGTCTGACATGACAGTCACGGACTCCTAGTTTAATGTCTTCCTAGTTCGCACGCGCCTGAGCTGAGCCACTTGTTCTAACTTGATAGCTCCTGCAGGAAGGAAACGAGAATAGCTACACAATCTCGGCCACAATATCCTAGCACACATGGGGCAACAACTTCCTGCATGCGCGTGACATCTCCCTGGATAACTTCCGGTGCTTGTGGCCAGAGCAAGTGGCCCTCTACCCCTCCCAACATAACTACAATAGGCCAGCTGAGTCACAAACATCGCCTTCCTAACACTTTACAACATTGTCTCTCCTCTGAGTCACAAACATCACCTTCCTAGCACTTTACAACATTGTCTCTCCTCTGAGTCACAAACATCGCCTTCCTAACACTTTACAACATTGTCTCTCCTCTGAGTCACAAACATCGCCTTCCTAACATTTTACAACATTGTCTTTCCTCTGAGTCACAAACATCGCCTTCCTAACACTTTACAATATTGTCTCTCCTCTGAGTCACAAACAATCGCCTTCTTAGCACTTTACAACATTGTCTCTCCTCTGAGTCACAAACATCGCCTTCCTAGCACTTTACAACATTGTCTTTCCTCTGAGTCACAAACATCGCCTTCCTAGCACTTTACAACATTGTCTTCCTCTGAGTCACAAACATCGCCTTCCTAACCCTTTACAACATTATCTCTCCTCTGAGTCACAAACATCGCCTTCCTAGCACTTTACAACATTGTCTTTCCTCTGAGTCACAAACATCACCTTCCTAGCACTTTACAACATTGTATTTCCTCTGAGTCACAAACATCGCCTTCCTAACACTTTACAACATTGTCTCTCCTCTGAGTCACAAACATCGCCTTCCTAACACTTTACAACATTGTCTTTCCTCTGAGTCACAAACATCGCCTTCCTAACACTTTACAATATTGTCTCTCCTCTGAGTCACAAACATCGCCTTCCTAACACTTTACAACATTGTCTTTCCTCTGAGTCACAAACATCGCCTTCCTAACACTTTACAATATTGTCTCTCCTCTGAGTCACAAACATCGCCTTCTTAGCACTTTACAACATTGTCTCTCCTCTGAGTCACAAACATCGCCTTCCTAACATTTTACAACATTGTCTGTCATTTAAATCGCAAATTTCACCTTCCTAGCACTTTACAACATTATCTCTCCTCTGAGTCACAAACAACGCTTTCATAGCACCTTACAACATTGTCTGTCATTTAAATCGCAAATTTCACCTTCCTACCTTTGTTACGTTAAACATAATTTTTTTACATTTGAGTATTTTTTACTCCTTACCTCCTCATCTCCCTCGACCACCCCCATTCGGTCCTCTTACTCTGTTGGACAGTGTTTGTTAACACACCCTGATGAACCACGCCTACAGATAGGACGCCAACCTCATCTGCTTCCTGACAGATGTGCTGGAGTAGTTCTCACTGCATTGTTTAGTAGTCCTACTCTCCTTCCCCGAAAATGAGGCTTCATATTTATACTTTATATTCCATCCACCTCAATCCTACCCCATTAGTGCTATAAAATACGGCTAGCTCAAACGGTTAGTAAAACGTGCTACACAAAACAAAAATTGTGTTTCAATAACGTGCTTGGCTAGATTTAATTTAATTTAATCCAAACCAAATATTAAAGATCCATCCTGCCCCCAAGGGTATTTTTCCTAACTTGTTATTTTTTTCAAATATAAACTAATTTGTCCTGACTCAATGATCTAATTAGCCCATCCTAATAACATTATTGAACTAATTACATCATATTGCCAACGATAAGATTGCTGCTGATAAGAGTGATCCTCGTTTTGTAAATCCCAAAAGATCCCCGGAACTGCCGTTGCGAAACTCCCTCAGGGATTGGATCATTTATACCTTTAAACGCAATCATGTTGATTAATTCATATTTTTTATAGTATGTTTAGTTGGCACGCATTTTCTATCAGATATCCAGGTGACTTTCGAGTAGCTATTAACTAATGCTTTAATCGTTCGATTAATTGCTTATCAATAATCCCGTGTGAGTGATAAGTAAAATTGATGAGGTGTCACAAGAATCCAGACCGTGTTATTGCATTCCAAGCCCCAATAAAAGTGTTATACTGTTCTATTAGCAGCCATCACTATTGAGCCTTTAATGAGTTTTCCTTCGATAGAGTGATTGATGTCCAAAGAATATGAGATGCCCCTCTTATACCTCTGATATCCTCTAGAGGATCAATGTAAGCTTTTGAGATGAGAGATTAGTCCCAGGAGGAGGATATCACGTGGATATTCGTGATGGTTGAACCGGGTTCGACTCCCGCTAGGACGAACATGTGTGTGTGTGTGCTTCTTACTAACCATCCTACCGAATGAGCACACTAGTGTGATAGGAATGAGAAAAAATAGCTTTCCACGCCCTTGACCCCACATACATGGAAGTAGAGAGGAGAACCATTTGGATTGGATAAAAACCACCTCATTGCACTCGGCTGAGATTCGATCCCCGATCTCCCCGTCTCCGGTAATCCAGACTAACACGAGAGTGACACATGACAAACTTGCAAGGTTTGATAGCACACGAGCAAGGAACAAGCCCCCAAACACTTTGTTCTATATGATAAAAATAACTTCGAGACAAGATTTTAAAATTGACCCTCAAACCATTGTCGCGAAAAAAGTTTTGAATTTTACTCAAAGTTGGTAACAGTATAGAATTTTGTGATTCGAATTTCAATGTGCCCCTTTTGACCAAACTAATTTGACACGCCTACGTTATATCATGCGACCAACTATGCGGGCTATTTTTATCGACAAAAACAAATCGAGTTCGAGGTTTTGATGAATATCCACGTTCCATGACACAGTTTTCGCGATGCCATCTCTTTGTGTGCCTAGGGGGTCACGGTGCTCACGACGTACGGCGGCTGGAACGTGATCATATATATCACATATAAACGAGCACTTGACTGACTTTGCCACCTTACGGTCATGACAAATCTCTAAAAATGCTGTAGGGGCGCCTCCACGGGGCGAACCCTGGTCAATGTGGTGGACGCTGGGGTCCGGCATAGCCAAGACCCCAACAAGGTCATCTGTGTGTGAGGGGCGAGGCTTCTGGAAATGCATTAAGCGGTTGGTAGTGCGTACCCATGTTGCGGGGATAGCTGGTCAGGGCACCTCCTTGAGGTCCCCAACTCAGGGCAGTCAGTCTAAGAGAAAGTGCTGAAGGTGTGGCAGCCAAGATGGTGAGAGAACAGACATTTTTGGGGACTTTTAAGAACGAAGGTTGAGGAAAAGGCTGTTTGGAGGCTGAGTTCCTGACATCCTAGTGATGGACGATCACTAGGAGGAGCCAACTCCTCCCTCCATCCGGTCCCAGTTAAGGGAGGTTTTTTCTCAAGTAACCCAAGGCAGGCTGACATGGAAGGGCTGGTACTGGTTTTTTTCGGATGCCCGAGTACCTGGAATGGTACTCGTGGACTTCAGTCCATTTCCGGCGAAAAGGTCCCAGTCTCGATGGGTATCAGCAGTTGCACTGTTAGGGGCCTCAGAGCCTAGGTACAGTGTAGCTGGGAAGTCCTTCGGGGGGTCTCTCCGGAGATCTAGTGGATATCAATGTTTATGTGCCTGTGCGTGCATCTCAGCCTAGAGCCGAAACTATTCAACAATCACGCTAAAGCTTTTTATCTGATTTTTTAGTAAGATTCCTCCTCCGGGTGAAACTAGAAAATAACAGATTTTCTCAAAATCAGCTCAGACGATTTTGATTAAAACTCGTATCTAGGCAGTGAAAATATTATACTATTATAAAAAACGTATTTGAAATATATTTTTGTAAAAACCAATATTTTTATTTATTTATCGACAAATCTATTTTTACTTTTTCATTTCAAGAGGAAGTATTGTGATCGTGAAAGTTCGGTCTCGAGATTATAACAATTTTTTATTTTTTATGTGGATTTTACAATTCTGTCTGTACCCACATCTGTCTGTCTGTCTGTCCCTGGCCACGGATCCCATATGGTTTAATGGATTTTGTTCAAACTTGAAATCTACATGTTATAGGGCAATACCAAACATTTTATTTTTTATTTTTAACCCTACCTGTGCAATTAAGGGTAGCTTACTGATGAGTTTTTTTTAATTCAAAATTTTTTGAAAAGGGCTTTAACAATTTTGTTTAAAATGCATGTCTAGGATTTGTTTGACATAACAAATAGCCCTGTAGGCTATATTTTGTTTTAGGTAAAAATTTGATAAAAGTTATTTTACTGAGGAGTGATTTTTGAAAATTTGAATTATGTTGAAAATGGCTCTTACGATTTTGCTTAAAGTGTATGTCTGGAGATTGGTTACATGAACATGATAATTGAATCTGTATACTTGTTTTAGGGTGGTGGTGGAGGGCGGGGGGAAATTTAGATATGGGTATGATAAAATACCCTTATTAGCTCTCATCGTGTCTCAACACCTATTCGGACTCCATGATTATGGTGCGTCTACTGTAGCATTGAAACATGTCGGGATAATAGAGCACCTGTAAACAACATCATTACAGAAACACCAAAAGGAGTAAGGGAAGTTTAATCCTTATGACAGGACTTAGATAATTGGTTATACGACCTCCCTTGGTTTTCATGTAATCTTATAAACCATTAAGTTATTTTACATTTTTCTCATTTAACTCTTACACTATTGTTTATTTTATAACTAGGCTAAAAACATCATTTGACTATCTCTCAACTTAAAATCTTTTCAATTATGTTCACAATTCATGTTATCTTTTCAAGTTTTAATTCATTTTAATTCATTTTACATTGTTTACATTCAACGTTTAGCTACTACTTTTTATTTAAGTTCTACTTTATTCAATTTAATTCCTTTTTTTAGATTTACAATTGGTTAAATTTTCATTTATATTACTGTAATTTACTTTAAAAAGTGAGTTAACCCATTTCTATTCTACTTGTATTCTTACTCAATTTTAAGGTTGTTTCTGGTTACTAACGCCTGTTATTTTAATTACTACTGTGTACATTATGTTTATTATTTCCTGACTTGCGGCTTACTGTTAAATATTTAACCATTTATATAACAACACTCCAGTGTTTAACCTTTTTACTCATATCATTGTATGTTTTATCTAATGCTTTGACTTTAATTAAAAATAATGCTATGGCGCATTAACAATCACTTCTTATATTCAACTTTTTGCATTCTAATTATCCGTATTATCAAGCATTATCTAAGTCTGTATTATTTTATCATATCTAACACTCCTTACGAAAGAGTATTTTAGAATGTTTTCTAAAATGTTGTAGATATGGGTAGTTTCATGATGACTGTTACTTTTATTTTGAAAAAGTTATTTGAGAGAATGGAATTAGAGGTATGGTTCAAAATTGATATCGAGAGATTATTTTTACATATCGATAATAATTTTTATTTATTTATCTAAAATAAATTAATTTAATGGTAGTTTGCTTACCACAAATTATAGAAAATTTGAATGTTTTGGGAATTGACCTTGAAGATTGAATTAAATATGGAAATAAGTTATGTGAATAGTTTTTCATGATGAATTATAGTACGTTTTATTTATAGGGACTACAAATAATTTTAGGTTAGTCTACGAATAGTTAATTTAAAAATAATTAAATTTCACTAAATATATTTAAACAATTTTGTTTAATATCCATACATAAAGTGACAATAATGTGTTGGTTTTTATTAGAAAACTTATTTAAGGGTAGTTTACTAAAAACATCTTTTTGAAATTGTTTTCGGAGCTATAATACACGATATGAGAATGTTTGTGTCATTGTGTCGTACCATTGTTTAAGCGGAGACCTAGGAAATGGGAAGTTGATTGTTATGTGCTTTGGTGGAATATGATGTTATTCTTTCCATCATGTCTCTGCAACAATGTTTTTATTTCCCTTAATTCATCTTACGAGCTTCCAATTTTTTGGTAAAGGAGCGAGAAAGTATGTGTGGTGCATCGTACCACTTATTTTCCCAAAGTGAGTCCATTTAAATAGAGTTCTCAATAATTGGGAAATAAATCATTTTGTGTGAATGGTAAGATGATGGAACTATCTAAGATACACCCCTCAATGAAAGGTCATTCTTACAAATATCTCCAAGTAACGTAAAAGCAGAAGTGTTTGTGAGAAATATGTTAATTCTGTGTTTTAACTGATGTTTCAGACAAGTGAATGGATCATTTTAATCTGTTCCGATACTTTCTCTCGCCCTAAAGACAGCACAGCTTACAGCACAGCACCTATGACCCTTTCAGAGGCTGGATGATCTAAAGGCGTAACTCTCGTGATAGACTGGCCAGCGGATGAAGGGGAGGTCAGGTCTCGAAGCCCGATTGGATTTTCTTAAAATGGTATATATAAAGTGATCATGATTAACAATGAACGTAAAATGTACACAATCCTTCCATGCAAATGTGGCTAGATTACCTCTAAAAGGCTTCCCTCCTCATCCCGACCTTGTAAGAGTAATAATCATGCGTATCACCTGAACACGTTGTAAGACGCGGTGAAAAACAACAACTTGTGGAATAATTCAATACATTTGGGTAAATACATGGTTTTCCTAATTTGTCAAAAATATTTAAATACCTACATTTATTTTGCTTTTTTTTTATCACAATAATGATCGTTAGTAAATGTTTCTATGATAAATTGGATGCATGTTAATTTATGCTTTTTTTTGACATTATTCATTTGATCTTCATTGATATTTAAAAAAATGGTATCATACAATCATCTTATTTTCAAAAATAATATAATAATAAGTTACTCTTAAATTAAAAACCAAGATACTATACAATCTTATTTAACATGTTAAAAACTCCCCAAATACCAATTTTTAACAAAATCGCTAAAGTTGTTTTCGAGCAATTTAAAATTTTCAAAAATCTATCAGCAGTAAACTACTCTTAAATACACATTTCTTTGAAAAACAACTATCTCATATAGTGTGATTTATCTGTTAAACATCTTCTTGAAATCCAGTATAAACATCATTATAACTATTTTCGAAAATTTTCAAATGATTAAAAATAGGTAATTAGTAATCTATCGTTAATTTTAAAGTCACAATTAAAGTATCAACTTTTCCTTGAGAAATGACTATTCAACATAAAAATTTAAGATTTAATGAAATCAATTGAATAGTTTCTGCTACAGGTGTATCAATTGACATACATGCTTACAGAAAGACATAGGGGCAGACAGAATTATTGTAAGACACAATTATTTAGTTCAAATAAGTATAAGATATCGAAATCAATCATTTTTAGCAAGGTAAAAATTTACCTCTAAATTTGACCCATTAGCGTATATTTTCGAATAGCACGGGGGGTAATAAGATGGGTTGCACGAAAAATAAAATAATTAAAGATGAACACATAGTAAATTGAGGTCATTCAATAATAAAATTTTTATTGCACTGTTTAACAAGTGCATAATTATAAGCTAAAATGCTAATTCGACAATTTAAAATCGTTACAGTTCATGAGTTATAAAGGATCAAACTTGATATAGTATGCTTCCTGCGTACCTTAAGTTTGTTTTAAGTTGTGTTTGGTACATTACACTCTTAGCCCTGCCAGTGATACCGGGTGAGTTTGTTTTAAGTTGTGTTTGGTACATTACACTCATAGCCCTGCCAGTAATACCGGGTGAGTTTGTTTTAAGTTGTGTTTGGTACATTACACTCTTAACACAGCCAGTGATACCGGGTGAATTGGTTTTAAGTTGTGTTTGGTACATTACACTCTTAGCCCTGCCAGTGATCCCTGGTGAATTTGTTTTAAGTTGTATTTGGTACATTACACTCTTAGCCCTGCCAGTGATCCCTGGTGAGTTTGTTTTAAGTTGTGTTTGGTACATTACTCTCTTAACACAGCCAGTGATACCGGGTGAGTTTGTTTTAAGTTGTGTTTGGTATATTACACTCTTAGCCCTGCCAGTGATACCTGGTGAGTTTGTTTTAAGTTGTGTTTGGTACATTACACTCTTAGCCCTGCCAGTGATACCTGGTGAATTAGTTTTAAGTTGTGTTTGGTATATTACACTCTTAGCCCTGCCAGTGATACCTGGTGAATTAGTTTTAAGTTGTGTTTGGTATATTACACTCTTAGCCCTGCCAGTGATCCCTGGTGAATTAGTTTTAAGTTGTGTTTGGTATATTACACTCTTAGCCCTGCCAGTGATCCCTGGTGAATTAGTTTTAAGTTGTGTTTGGTATATTACACTCTTAGCCCTGCCAGTGATCCCTGGTGAATTAGTTTTAAGTTGTGTTTGGTATATTACACTCTTAGCCCTGCCAGTGATCCCTGGTGAATTAGTTTTAAGTTGTGTTTGGTATATTACACTCTTAGCCCTGCCAGTGATCCCTGGTGAATTAGTTTTAAGTTGTGTTTGGTATATTACACTCTTAGCCCTGCCAGTGATCCCTGGTGAATTAGTTTTAAGTTGTGTTTGGTATATTACACTCTTAGCCCTGCCAGTGATCCCTGGTGAATTAGTTTTAAGTTGTGTTTGGTATATTACACTCTTAGCCCTGCCAGTGATCCCTGGTGAATTAGTTTTAAGTTGTGTTTGGTATATTACACTCTTAGCCCTGCCAGTGATCCCTGGTGAATTAGTTTTAAGTTGTGTTTGGTATATTACACTCTTAGCCCTGCCAGTGATCCCTGGTGAATTAGTTTTAAGTTGTGTTTGGTATATTACACTCTTAGCCCTGCCAGTGATCCCTGGTGAATTAGTTTTAAGTTGTGTTTGGTATATTACACTCTTAGCCCTGCCAGTGATCCCTGGTGAATTAGTTTTAAGTTGTGTTTGGTATATTACACTCTTAGCCCTGCCAGTGATCCCTGGTGAATTAGTTTTAAGTTGTGTTTGGTATATTACACTCTTAGCCCTGCCAGTGATCCCTGGTGAGTTTGTTTTAAGTTGTGTTTGGTACATTACACTCTTAGCCCTGCCAGTGATACCTGGTGAATTACTTTTAAGTTGTGTTTGGTATATTGCACTCTTAGCCCTGCCAGTGATCCCTGGTGAATTAGTTTTAAGTTGTGTTTGGTATATTACACTCTTAGCCCTGCCAGTAATCCCCGGTGCAATAAATAGCCCTGTTGCCTAAGCTCTTGCTACCGAGTAAAACCCGTCTTATCAATTGGCTCAGGCTTTCGGCTTATCAACGTCTTGTGAGGTCTTCCCACAACAAGCTAAAAATCCTCGGCTCAAATTTGAACTGATAAAGTGAATATTACGTTTTATTATTAAATAAAAACATTTAAACCTTTGGTTTTTGTTCATCATCTCCTCCTAGAGAGTAAATACTCTTCTAACTATCTCGTTACTTTTACACGAATTGGTGGTCAAATGGACTCAGAAGTCAACACAATCTAGTTTGGTTTGAAAGTGACGGTTAAATTAGGCTTCGAATCACGGCCATGTGTATCGAGTTAAAAAAAAGTTTATCAATCACCCCTGACGCAAATGTAGGTACATTTACTCTATTTTATACTGTATTCACCCCTATTCAATTGAAATAGATACATACGGATAGCCCCGGTGAGATCACTTAGTGCATGCTGATAAAATATTTTGTCACCACCAGTGGCTTCACGGTCATCTTCACCCCCTATATTAAATCTTTTGTAAGACTCGTGATGAACGTGATAGTTAAAAAGATAATACTGTAAGTTGCCGGCAGAGATGACAAGAAAGTTTTAAACCACACTTATCATACTCATCTGGGATTTGAACCAAATACTCTTTAACAACACTTTCTTCTGCTTGCATTTGCATCGCTAGGCCTTTATTTTTGTAGGACTCCCACTTTCAAACATCCACGTTGGCTGAAAGTCACGCATTAAGTAAATATGTTTTATTTGATTAAAAATTTCAACTAATAAGGTATCAAAAGCTTCCTATAATACTAGTTATTGAGGATAACTGAAAAATTCCCCTTTGAATGATTAATTAAAAGGATTAAGATTATAAATTATTAGACCATGTGACCACCGATCCAGCTTAGGGAATGGTTGTGTTCTTAGTTGTGTACACTCCGTCTATATTGAACGGTAGCAAGTTTACCTTGCATTATTCCACTATGGTGAAGCTAATAAGATAGGGCCATAGTGTAATCAGTCAAGTTAAGACTGCTACCTGTACTGATCAATAATCTAAAGCACATCTTATGTAACATATTAATGCATCGTAAATTAAATAACATTCATTCTTCTTATCTTAGCGTTTAATCAATTATAATTGAGTACATAATTGTATGATTCGTGGTGTATGACATGATCGCATAAATGGCTAACCATTATCCTTAGCTTAACTCACTTGAACATCTTAGTTTGTTTACAGATACTCTTATGAGATAGTTTCATTTGTATATCCTTTTTCAACTATCTTATTAGATTTAATTCCCATCCATATTATTTATGGTTTATCGTGGCCATTCTAATGAACCTCCCTTGTTACTATTAAGCGTTCCAGGGGTGCACAAAATGTACTTTTCTTATAATAACTATTTATATTTTCTGTTCTAGTTTGTAGGCTATTCACGTTTACCAACAAACAAAAGCTAAGCTTGATGATTCGACGAGCTCTAAGCCAATCACAAACCTTCTGTCTCTATACGTTTGGCTCTAAATCAAAATATATTCAACTTTGTCAGCTCTGCACTTAACATTGAACACAACCATTATTAACAGCGTGATAGTAACCTTTAATAATTGTTATTTAAGGTACATCACATCTTGATTATATCAACCACATATTTACAATAAAGTGGTAAAGACGAGAATCGTAGAATCTAAAAAAATGTACCTGGGTTTTCGTAGAGGACTCATGGCAAAACATTTACATATCGTTAATACAACCTTCCGTGATTCGAACCCCGATATCCTCGTCATAGGCAGTCCAATATATTTCAAGAGTGACACCTTAGACCAGTAGGCCACTGATACGAATAATAAAATGTTTGTTTATCCACTCAAAACGAAAATGTTGCTAATTGGCTGTTTATTGTTTATTTATATTGCAAAGCCTCCTTGATCGACACACATTTCTGCAAACGTGTGAATGGCTGCACCTCTGAAGTACATTATGTCCTCTATTGGAGAACGTGGGAACCGAGCTTGGCCGATGCCACTGACTCACTGATTGACCTTGCTGCGTGATCTAGAATCGGCAATGCTAAACAAATTATATAAAGGTATACCGATAGTGATTCAAATGAAAACTGTAGGCGAACAATTATTTTAAAAACCTTGCCATTATTTTTCCCAGGTCATCTCCATAATTTCACTAAAAGGACAGGGATGAGGAAGACATAATTTAGAGGAAATTTTCCCGAATTTTTGGGCAAGGAGAGTTTAAAACCATTTGGTATGAAAAAACCTAGGTACACTCATCTGAGTTTCGAATCCCAATCTCCCCATCGCCAGCAAGCCAAACAATACCAGAGTGACACCTTTGTCAGCGTGCCCATCGTTACGGGTGACATAAAATATTACATTTAGATCCAACATTTCGTAAGTTACAGCCTTTAGAGCCCTTGTAATGGAACAGTTAAAAGGCCTATAAAGAATAAAGAAGATGAAGAAGATTTAATAAGTTATCTCTAACCGTTGAGAGGGAGCTGATATTTATACCACAATAATAACACAAAAAAAACAACTAAAATAAAGTCTAAAGAACCACGAAACTAGATGAAGTAATAATATTAATTTATTTTAATCCTCCACACACCAATTTGTTTTATCTATCTTTAATAAATATAATTAAAAGTTTGTGAAACATCGAACATCTCTACTTGGAAGCTCGAGCTGTATGTTTTATGATAGATTGATTGACATATTTATCTTCCATATAGATTACAATACCATTGGGAACAAGATGATACAAATTGTGAGATGTAATTATCATCGCTGTATCAGGGGATTTATAATAACTTTTGTTTCTTAGAACAGAATAAATATTAATTTAGTACAAATTAATTACTTGCATATACAATTCATACAAAACATACATACCATATATGTTACCGTCCAAATCTGATTTCAGGCCATGCTAGATCGGATTAGACAGAATTTATGGATCATAAGAGATTCAGGATGTACTACTTTAGCCTAGTCTAAGTTCGTTAAACCTGAAATTTTGGCCTAGCTTATAGGAATAATTAGTATAGCCTACACATTTATTAGGCCAAACCAGGCTTAGGTTAGGTTAAGTTTGGTTCGGTTAGCTGACAACATTTTCGTGTGAACTGTGAATGATGAAACCAGTCCAAGGTCAATTCATCGTATGGGTTAAGAATAATGAATACTAGAACTGCCTAAAAACATCAGGCTATATCGATTTATCTCATAAGCAGCAGGATGTATCAATTTACCCTGGTCCGATTAGTTTATTCTGGAAATCGGGTTTGGATGGTACCATACACATATCGATACATTCAATACACACATTAATACATCAATAAATAAAATACACACAATGCATGTAATACGTACAATCGTCTGATACTATCGAATATGAAGCTGAAAGATGGCCTTAAATCAAACTAAAAATGGTTTATAGATGGATTCATTTTTCAAAAATTTGCCGTAGTAGGCCACTTAAAATAGCTTCTAGTGGCGTCTAATTAATTTTTTTTATCAAGGTGAGGAATTCTCAAAACATCTTCTAGACAAGCGTGTCGATCTCGTTGGATCACGAGGGCCCCATTGAACACTAAAAATATTGAGGGGGCTACATTAATTTTTTAAATATTTTTTCATTATTTCTAGT
Source organism: Timema californicum (assembly GCA_902141385.1). Lineage (NCBI taxonomy): Eukaryota > Metazoa > Arthropoda > Insecta > Phasmatodea > Timematidae > Timema > Timema californicum. The sequence goes on from CABFOW010005716.1 coordinate 28,925, forward strand.
AAAAAAATCCATCTTATTGTTACAAAAAGAAAAGAGTAGGTACCCTATATAAAATAATAAGACTAACACTAAATACTTTTAATCGATATTTTGAAATCTTATTTGCAACAATGTCGGTATTTAAATATTGTTCCAGTTTCCAAAGTCAATTTCATAATAAGTTGACAAATGTGTGTACGTGAACTGATACCTCTCGTGTATTTAGTTTCATTTCATGTGAGACTACAACTGTTAACAAACGTATGTGTTGCCAAACATTACACATATTTGGTGCGCCAATTCTAATATTTATTGGGATTGGTCCATGTCAAAGAAAGAATATACCTAACGAATCGGTACACCAACTTCACATGTCAGATTCCCCCAAATCGTATCACATTCTAAAACATCACATTCCTAAATGTATTTTCTTGAGGTTTATAAAAAGAAACCGGTTCGTATTACATGATGGTTTATTTTAAGGTCCATGGGCCGCGAGTGTGACATGCCTGTTTTAGAGGTGTGAAGCAAGTCCCTATATTTTGTGCTCCCCCCCCC
>CABFOW010005717.1:9664-39395 GCA_902141385.1 Timema californicum
TCAATATATGTACACCACAGACCACATCAATATATGTACACCACAGACCACATCAATATATGTACACCACAGACCACATCAATATATGTACACCACAGACAACATCACTGTGTGTACACCACATACCACATCACAGTGTGTACACAACATACCACATCAATATATCTACACCACATACCACATCACTGTGTGTACACCACATACCACTTCAATATATGTACACCACAGACCACATCAATATATGTACACCACATACCACATCACTATGTGTAGACCACACACCACATCACTATGTGTAGACAACAGACCATATCAATATATGTACACCACAGACCACAACAATATATGTACACCACAGACCACATCAATATATGTACACCACAGACCACATCAATATATGTACACCACATACCAAATCAATATATGTACACCACAGACCACATCACTGTGTGTACACCACATACCACATCACTGTGTGTACACAACATACCACATCAATATATGTACACCACATACCACATCACTGTGTGTACACCACATACCACTTAAATATATGTACACCACAGACCACATCAATATATATATACACCACATACCACATCACTGTGTGTACACCACATACCACTTCAATATATGTACACCACAGACCACATCAATATATATACACCACATACCACATCACTGTGTGAACACAAAATACCACATCACTGTGTGTACACCACACACCATATCACTATGTGTAGACCACATACCATATCAATATATGTACACCACATACCACATAAATATATGTACACTACAGACCACATCAATATACATACACCACATACCACATCACTGTGTGTACACCACATACCACATCACTGTGTGTACACCACATACCATATCAATATATATACACCACAGACCACATCAATATATGTACACCACAGACCAAATCACTGTGTGTACACCACATACCACATCAATATATGTACACCACAGACCACATCACTATATGTATACCACAGACCACATCACTATGTGTACATCATAGACCACATCACTGTGTGTCCAAAAAATACAGCACAAACTGACGCTACTTGGCTAAACATTTTCCAACTATTTAGCGGGACTCTACTGTGTGATCCCGTGATGGTCTGGGCAGGCAATCCCAATCCCGCGTCCTGTGATTTTCCCATTAACACTCCCAAATCCAGCTTTGATTTGTGTGATCCTTAAAAATGTTTGGCCACTCCTGTCCGGTTATTTTTACCAAAGATACAAGGTTAATAACATATCTTTAACTGGACCATGTATTACAAACTGTCCGAGCGCTCTTCATTTTACACTTACGGTTTAGAAATGATGAAAGTATGATTTATTATAGCTGTTTTCTTGACGAGAAAATAAAAACTCCCGTATTTAGTAAATAAAAACCTCTATACATCTGGTAATTTCATGACTTTAAAAAATATTGTATTGTATTATTTTAAACAAAAAAAATCTTGTTATCGACAGTAACATCAAGCTCCATTATAAAATGTATACATTTCTCTCCGGGCTAGGAATGTTGTTAGCCTTGAGAGGATATACAATAAATTATATATAAAATACACCTTTCTCTGGACTAGAAACCGTGTCGACCTGGCCAGGTCGGCTAGTCGGCCATTGCCGACTAGAATGGGACAAAGGGTTCTCAAAAGAGGCCCTTTCTTCTTACTTTATCTCAGACCCTCAAAGCGAGAAATATTATTATCATCAAAAAAATTTATTAAAAAAATTGACCCCCTGTAAAAAAATATTTTCGCGATGCCGATTGTCTGTATCTCGGCCTAGACCCATAACCATTTTACCGATCGGGCTAAAATATTGTATCTAGAACTTTTATGTGGTTACCCCAAGGATATTTTTGTAATTAGACGTATAACCTTAAAATTAAGTGTAGTTCACTAACGGGCAAAATGAGAAGAAAAAAAAATTCTTAAAATCCGCTAAAACGATTTTGATTAGGATTAAGATTTGTATTTAGGCATTGTTAGACATTTAAAAAAAAGTAGCTCTCATTTCCCATGTAAATGAATTCGAAGGTACTTTACATTCTCTCGATTTCCTATGAAAATGAATTCGAAGGTACTTTACATTCTCTCACTTTCCTATGAAAATGAATTCGAAGGTACTTTACATTCTCTCGCTTTCCTATGAAAATGAATTCGAAGGTACAATACATTCTCTCACTTTCCTATAAAGATGAATTCGAAAGTTCTTTACATTCTCTCACTTTCCTATAAAAATGAATTCAAAGGTACTTTACATTCTCTCACTTTCCTATGAAAATGAATTCGAAGGTACTTTACACTCTCTCACTTTCTTATGAAAATGAATTCGAAGGTACTTTACACTCTCTCACTTTCTTATGAAAATGAATTCGAAGGTACTTTATATTCTCTCACTTTCCTATGAAAATTACTTTGAGGGCACTTTACATTGCTATAAACATGCCATTAGATCTTATCCCCGCAGCTATTTGAGATACGAAAGAATATATAATTGATAAGTTGTAGTTCTATTAAAAATAAAAATATTTCATTTAAAATATAGTTTTATATTCTGAACTATAATTAAATATATATTTTATTCTGGTCTTTGAAATTTGAAATTGATTGTTATCCTCTTTGGTGGAAAGAGATGTTCCTTTTTACTCAATTTTTCTCTAACACTGGATATTATTTTATCTATGCTCTTTGGTGGAGTGTTTCTGCAACATTATATTTTATTTTATTTTACACATCCTACAAGTTTTTAATAAATGTCTCTAGTTTAAGGTAAAAAGAGTAAGCATGCGCTTAGAATTGTACTATTTATTTATTAGAAGTGGAGCAAGGTAACTTTTACTGCAAAGCAGAATTTTGAGTCAATGCATTACTTGAAAAGTGGAGTAAAATTATAAAGGTACTGATGGCATTAACTATTTTAGATTTATTTTTTTGTTACCGTTCTAGTATCAATAATTTTATAAAAGAATATTATGAATTGTTTAATAGCATGGCACACAGTTGGAACACTCACTATTGGAGCAAATTAAAGCTGAACAAATTAATGTTATTTCTTAAATTTTAAAAAAAATACCAAACATTTCCTCAAAATATTTTAAAGACGGCTTTCTTGTAAAGATGCTAGATGATTTTACTGAAATATGAATTCCGATTTTAAAATAATAGGTTGAGAAATTATCCATAAATACAAGACAATTTATTTCGAGATTCTGCTGTTGCCGGTAGCTCCTTATTACCTCGGCAAACCCCCTTCTGACACAACTGAAAGAGAGTAGATTGGCAAACAATTAACTGAGAGAGAGAGAACGAATATAAAGCTTTCCTCCATAAAACCTGCAGTTCCCTAAGCAATAATATTGGGTATAATGAGTTTGAAAATGAGGACGATCTTGATGATATCTAAGACCACGATGTTAATTTTAAACTTTGTACGAAAGAACATTCCAGCCTAGAAAAAACGATCTAAATGTGAACGTTGAACATTTTCTGTTTTACTTGAAATATCAGTGCGATCCGGATTCTTCACTAACCTGAACGCCACCGTTTACAAATTTTTAATGACTATGTACCCAAGTAGTGTGGGAGATGGGTTTTTTTTGTCTAAGCTTTAAGTTCACAAAAATGGATTAAAATGTCTCTTGACCCCATTTTTTTTGTCTTTACTCTTGTTAATATAATGTGTTTTGTTGAAAAATGCTATTTTCACGATTTCAACAATTATGAAAAATATATGAAATAGCAGCATCAAATGAAGAGATCAAGTAATTAATTTGACAAGAAACTTTATTCGTTCTCTCAATGCTTGTTTCCAGAATTGTTGGATACTTTTGTTCAATGACTATAAATTTTAATTTGGTACTGTTAGCCTCGGCGATTGTATATATCAGCTAAAAAATTCCTGAATGTATTTTTACAGCGCAAAATGTATAACTTACTGTAGCATTGGACGTTATAAGGGAGACGCTAAAACAAAACAAATAGAAGAGACTTACTGCATTCGCCTGTCGACTGGGCCTGCGGGGAACAACGGTTCAAAACCTCCGGACGGACTTTCACTGACCCGGGAGAACAAGACATTAAGAGCACGCAATGACTGGCAAGCTCAGCCGACGCCTGGGGCTGGCTGGACATGCGCAGTGACGAGTTTCCGTTACGAGAAGGTTCCCGAAGCGCAGAATAATTGCATATTGTTCCATTTTAGTCCAGAATGTATCCTAACCCTTCTCCTTTCGTCCTCTATTGAGCTTTGTATATATTCTGGTCTCTGTGTCGATAACGACACAATTGGGCCTGTGTCTTAGCATGGTTAACATAAGCTCCGGCTTTTCTGCGTCTAAAATGTAAGATCTAAATTCTGTTTTGGCTTATGAAACATTTATAGATTAATATTTTTTCTAAATTCTCTTTTTGGCCATATATTTAAATACTGATAAAATTACATCTTATGGTTAGGAACATTTCCTTATCTTTTTTTATAACTAGGTCATCGCGCCTTATCAATGGAAATGTCATTTATATTACGATAGGTTGGATATTTTGTTGGTCACAATGTATTTAGGAATATTTGATAACCTTCACCAATACCATTTTCTTGGTCTTGGCGTTAATTTATTACCGATTGCTGTCTGAGAATAAAGTTGTCGTATCTTAAACAAACTTTTGCGCGCCATTTCTAATGGTTAACTAATTGATATTTAAATTTTTATCATATTGTAATACGTTAATTCTTGAGGGATATCTTTCATTGCTAGGTTAAGATGGTTTGTTGTCATAGCCTTATCAACGGAAATGTCATTTATATTACGATAGGTTGGATATTTTGTTGGTCATAATGTATTTAGGAATATTTGATAACTTTCACGAATACCATTTTCTTGGTCTTGGTGTTAATTTAGTACGGATTGCTGTCTGAGAAAAAAGTTGTATCTTAAACAAACTTTTTCGCGCCATTTCTAATGGTTAACTATTTCATATTTAAATTTTTATAATATTGTAATACGTTAATTCTCGAGGGATGATGTTCATTGCTGAGTTAAGATGGTTTGTTGTCATTTGCTAAGCTCCTTTTATTTTGAGCAAACCTTTTATAGTAAATGTAGGATTCGAATATTAGATATTAAAAATATAAAATATTTATAGATTAAGTGTTACTAGAAGGGCGCCTCTTCATGATAGAGGTATTGTTTACCTTATTGAGTTACCTTTTTATGTAGCGCCATATGACTATGTTTATTAGCCTTTAATTAGTCTCGTGTACACTATACGCATGTTAAGAAAACAATGTTAACCTTTATATGGAATATTTCATTAGTTTCGAGTCATAACCTTTTTTACCTATATTATATTGTATACTCTGATTCAAAGGGACTGTAATGTTTGTGTTTAGCATTTACAACCTAGAACTCCTTGGCACTCGCTCTGGGTTAAACTCCCCCCATATTTTTATTTTTTATGTTTTACTATGTGTTTTGTTGGCATCTGCCCCTTTTGGATGCTACATTACCACGTTGTTATAATGCATTCTGAAACTGCTTTAAAAACATGTTTTTATATACTCAATTGTATACTCTATAATATTATCTAGAGCTATAAACTTTTTAATGATTAATTAATAAATATAGGCTTGCTATTGTTCAAGGTATGTATTATGTTTTATTTTAACTTCTCGCTATCTTACAGGTAGAGAAAGTATTGTGATTGTCAAATAAATCAAACTCAAGATTTTGATGAATCTCGACGTTTAATAACCCCCCAAATCCAAAAAGTGGTTTTTGAATTTCTGTTTATCTGTCTGTATGTATGTATGTCTGTAACTCAGACTAGAGCCTAAAATATTTTACCAATTGGGCTAAAACTTGGTATCTAGGGTTTTCATAGAGTTGCCCCGAGGATTGGATATCTAACTCTAAAATTAAGGGTAGTTTACTAAAGGGCAAAAAAAAGAAATAATCGATTTTCTTAAAACGGCTCTAACGACTTTGATTAAATTTCATTTCAAAAATTTATAACAAAATGACTATTCTCAATATTTCGGGAAAATGACTTTAAGGATTCCGTTCTGATGCGTAAATTCTAATTTTTTATCATATCTCCGAAACTATTTGAGATATTAAATGACTTATCATTGCAAATATGTAGATATATTTATAATACAAATCTTTCATAGGGAAACATATTTTTACAAAACCAATAACTTTCAATCCATACAAAAATATATGTATTTTTTAACTTTCCAAACACTAAAGGTAAACTATTGCGACCATAAAAAAAATCTAAACTGAAATGTTGATGGATATCAACATCTCATGACTCCCTGAACCCTAAAATGTGGTTTTTGCAATGCCGTCTGTGTGTCTGATTAACCCTAAAATTAAGAGTAGTTTAGTTAATAGTGAACAAAGAAAAAAATATTTTCTCTAAATCGATTCTAACGATTTTGATTAAAATTCTTATCTAGGCGTTGATTTAGATTAGAAATAAACTGTCTATTTTCATTTTACCATGAAATCGAATTTAGGGTAATTTATAGAAGCGGAAATTTCCGTATCTCCACAACTATTCGAGATACTAAATAACTTATCATTGCAAAATTGTAGTACTATTAAAAATGGAAAACTTTTATATGAAATATATTTTTAAAAAACCAAGTTTCTGAGAATTGGCAAATATACGTATCAATACAATTTTGTGAGCCTTATTTGTAAATAAGAGCTAGTCAAGTTTTAACGCAATAATTCTCTAATGTCATAGAGTAAGAAATAAATAATTCTTTTAAAAAGTGTGTGTTCTCTTTTATTCAAGCTCTTAAGAGAAATATTTGCACAGCAATGATCTATCTCTATCATTTTAGATTCAATAGTCAATATTTACCTAGTTTATTGATCAAAATTTATAAATGAGAAATTCAATAGCAATAAAATAATCATAAGTTATGCAACCCCTAGTAAAATGTTGAAAATTTTAAACCGTAAGTTGGCATTTTAATACGAAGTGTTGACCCTTGGGGACTCAATATCAATATTTTTACTTTCTCGCTACCTTATAGGCAGAGCAAGTATTGTGATCGTCAAAAAATCTAAGTAGAGATTTTGATACATGTCAACGTTACATAATACTCTAAATAAAAAAAAATGTTTTCGCGATGCCATCTGTCCGTTTCTCTGTGTTTATCTGCCTGACAGTCAGTACCTTGGACTAGAGCCTAAACTGTTTTACTGATTGGGTTAAAATTTGGTCTCTATGGACATAGGGATACCCCAAGGAATTTTTGGAATTGTTTATCCAACCCTAAAATTAATGGTAGTCTCCTTAAGGGGGGAAAGTGAAAAAAAATCGATTTTACTAAAACAGGCTTTTAATATTTTGTGTAAATTTAATTTCTAAGCTTTTATCAATATTACAAATCAAATGGCTACCTTCAATTTTTCATCAAAATGATTTTAAGGGCTACGGTCTGATGGGCAAATTCCAATTTTTAATTCTATCTCCCAAAGTCATTGAGATATGAAATTATTTATCATTGCACGCATGTAGAGCTATTTTAAATTGACATATTTTACTTGAAATATATTATTATAAAACCCAAAAGTTTTCAATCCATGCACTAATATATATATATATATATAAATATATATATATATATTTTTTTTTTCTTAACTTCTCCAAAACTTTAAGGTAAAGTATTACGACCTTCAAAAAAATCTGACCCCGAGATGTTGATATATGGTGACGTTTCATGACTCCAAGAACCCTAAAAAGTGGTTTTTGCGACGCCATATTATGTATGTGTGTCTGTATAACCCTAAAATTAAGAGTAGTTTACTAAAGGTTGAAAAGAGAAAAATTCAATTTTCTTTAAATCGGATATAACGATTTTGATTAAAATTCGTACCTAGGCGTTGATTAAGATTATAAGCAAAATTAATCTTTTTCATTTTCACATAAAATTACTTTTAGGAGTATTTACAGGAGCAAACATCTCTATGTCCCCGCAACTGTTTTAGATACTAAATGACTTATCATTGTAATATTTTAGTACTATTAAAAATAAAAATAAACTTTTATTCGAAACATATTTTTATAAAAACAATATTTTCTGAGATAGTGGCAAATATAATAATACAATTTTGTGAGCTATAGTTATGGATAGATACTACTTAAGTCTAAACGCAATAATTTTCTAATGCCATAGAGTAAGCTAATAAGTAAGTCTCTCAAGAAGTTGATGTTTTTCCTTTAACATCTTAGGGGAAATGTTTATACAGCACAGGGGCAAATTCAGGATTCTCGTAAGGGGGGAGGGATGCGGGTGCTTCCATCGGGATTGGGTTGGGGAGGGTGGGGGTGGGGGGCACCCCAAGAAATTTTAACATAAAAATATTTCAAAATTTGAGAATAAATCATTGAGTTATTTTTCGGGTGTGTTCGAGTTCCTCCACGAAAGATAATTTAATCCACTTTTCGATAAAGGTCACTTAATTCTATGGTCAAGTTCCTCCACTTGGTAGGTTGAGTGGGAGAAGGGATCTAATTACTTCACTTTGACGGTGGGGGGTGAAAAGGAGGGGGGGGGGTGAGTTCCTTCACGACACCTGAGGGAATGAATTATAACTTATAATATGGAGATAATATTTATAAGTATAGATGGTTAATTTATACATATACGTATGGTTCTTACCCAACCTAACTTAACCTATACTTTTATGCGTTATTGAATTTCGTTCTTATTTAATTTTGTAATATATTGTGTGAAGATTCCCTCCTGAAGGAACTCGACCATCATTATTGGATTAATTATTTCCGTGGAGGAGCGGAGGAGCTCGACATCCCCGCATTTTTAAACACTAGAGCAAGAAAGTCCGTGCGGAGTTTCGTACCATTTATTTTATTTTTACATTTTACTAAACTGTACATTTGTATTTATTTTCAATTGTGTGAACTAAAGTTATTTCTATCAGCTGAATATTGGTATTTAGTTTTAATTTTGGCAGTCAAATTAGATATTTTTAAGCTTAGCTAGTTTAATTTCAATTAAAAAATTTATTTGATTATATTATATAAGATTGGATGTTATTTCCCTTCAAGAATTCTAATTCTGTTTTGGAGGGTAATCAATACTAAAAGCAAATTGCCTTTAGTAATTTATTTTTAAATTTTATAATAAAACTACATTTGATTGTTATTTGTTGTGGGGGGGCCCTATGAAATATTAGCCGAGGGCCTTAAGATGAGCCAGGCTCACGCTAACTAGAAATGTTAGTCTGTGAGAGGATGTGCAATAAATCACATCTGGAAAATTTAGATTATGTTTTTATCTGTTACATAGGGAAAAAATTTGAACTATTTGACATAAAATAATATTGATTTGACAAATAGCCTGTTAGAACCTGGTTTTGACAAACAGAGTATAGTTAAGTTAATCACGTTCATTTGTAAATGAGTAATCCTAGATTTTTGCAGCACTTACCTGTTTATAAACCTTACTTGTGGTAGGAAGCACAGTTTACGAGATATAAACATATATCAAGGATACCTTACAGTCTCTAGTGCGAATGTCTATTAAAGCAAAGGTCTCAGACTCGATTCTTTATATATGTGATGAAAAATTGGGTGAATTGAGTTTTACCCTTCACAATGATGAACTGGTGACCAGTGGTGTGGGCTATGGTCTGTTTTTATATAATAAAGTTTGTAAGTGATTTGATAGTATGATCATTCAGTTCATAAATAAATTAATATTAAGAAAATAATAATAATAGGACCGCGTCTTACTACCCGTTCGGGTAATACGCTTTAAGTACTAATTACGCTAAGGGATTAGGAATTGGGAAGGTTGAATTAGAGGAAGTGAACCCGCATTTGAGTGGAGGGAGAGTGGAAAACCATTAAGGAAAAAACCCGAGATTCGAACCTCGATCTCCCCGTCCTCAGCAGCCTAGCTCAACATGACTAGCACGTTAGTCAACTACACCACCAAGGCGGGTATTTAAGAAAATACTATCTTTAAAACTGAAAGTAGCAAATCCCATGACTTGACGTATGAATAGACACTATGTAATGATGTTACAAGAACGAAGAACAATCGACTGTATAATATCCAGTATAATGAGACCACACTCACCACCTGGCTTGTTGATCACGGCATACTGGAGCACACGTCACGGTCACGCTCCCTTAGACTCTCCACCACGGACTAAAACGAGGTTTGACCCCACGTACCACTTGTGATTGAAGCCATGCCCCTAAGAAACAAGTTCGACACTTGACCAGAGTAGTTTCCGGTTCATGGTCTAGACGTCTCTCCATGCTTCCAGAAGTTCTTCCCAGAGTCACCGTCAACACCACCTGAGCGCGGCTTGTCTCCTTTTCTGGTTTGTTCTTTTCCGCCCCTGTTCCCCCTCTCTGGAGACATGTTTACGTTTGTTTTAACTATATAATGGCTTGTATCTTTCACTACGGCACTCATTGTACCACGGGCATACATAAAGGTGAGGGCGCCGATTTAAGCTTAGGTTGTGCTTTATTATTCAAAATTCTATTCTGATAAAATTATGGGGGTGGGGGGGTACTCTTTTCAAAATTACTGTTTCGAGCTAACTTTAAAATAATCTTGTTTTCCAAATGTTTTTTTAACGTGGGTATACAACGCACTAATAATGATTAAGTTATTCAGGAACCATGATTTGGATTAGGATTTATATGTTTGAGGCACGCTCTTGCCGTTATTTAGTTGCACTGTTCGTTAACTTTAGTAATTTTTGGTAGGTTTCTAGGGCGTTGGTACGATAACTTGTATATGCTTGAAAGGCTTATATTTATATATATATATATATATATTTAAATTAAATTTTCTAACATATTTTTTTTATATATGCTTTAACGGCACTTCGTTCAAATAAATATATACATACTATTATATTAAATTATTTTATCTTGTTATTTTTTAATAAGCTTTACGTCGAGTATTATCTAGAGTAGATTAAATTTTCATTAATTGCAACTCTAATTTTGTTTTCACGGTGTTTATGATTATATAATTATTATTAAATTTAAATATCCTACTTTATTAGGGGTATATGCTATTACTGCATTCATTTTCATATTTATCGTTGGTAGATATGGGTCGGTGCTTAACAACTTAATATATAAAAAGGAAAAAGAGATTGGATCCGATTTGATTTTTAATTCACTTGTAGTGGAACATTCTTATGAATTGTTGAAGATAGGTATTACATACCTTTAATTCAAGGTTTTCTACTTTATAGGTATGGGTTACTTAGCTGTTATTGGTATTTGAAGAAATGAACTAGATATATAATCTGGGACTTAGAATCTTAACCCTCGATGATTTATCTTAGGCTATCTATTTATTGTAAATTGGTTGCAGATATTTTTTTAAACGTCTGAAATGTTACCTTTTACGCCAGACGTAAAATTGGTTCAATTTAAGCTATGTTTGTAAACTATATCATTTATCATTAACTTTTTGATAATTATCTAAAGTTATAATAAAAAAAACTATTTTTTCTTGTTACTCCTTGAATGTTGTTTAACCACGCTTCCTGGACTTTTAAGAGTGCCACAACTATATAAAGTTAGTTTAAGTAACTGTAGGATTGTGTTTTTCCTGCCATGTTTCTATTATAATTTTAACACAAAGAAAATATTAATTTATTAAAATCACCAATTTCGATAGTTATCCAACAACTACATTTTCGTTAGCTGACAAGACACTATTTATTCTCTACATATTATCTCTTCAATTATATATGAGCATTAAAGGACGTTTAAAACATTATCAATGATTATTTTCAAGAATACTACTAGTTTCGCAACTTTTGTTTTAGTCTGGAAGATATAAGTTATCTATTTTCTTGCATTTCTGTTTGAGTGTCAGTTTTCTCGTGTGAGGCCATACATGTATTTTGTAACGCACTTGATGGGGATGGGGGTCTATCATAGCGTTACGCTGCAGGACATGGGGGAGGGGTGGGGTTAGGCTAGCGTAACGTAACGAAGTTTAATTTATAAAACAAACATTAAAAATAATCATGTATAAACTTAAGCTTTTTCACACTTTTAAAAACGTGTTTTGTGTACATACTAATAAAGCTGTTTGATTAGAAATTGCATCCTTTTATTCAAAATCCTATTTATTTTAAACTTGTAGGATCCGCGTAAAAATAACTAGTCTACTAAAAAAAACAGCTCGTTCGAAAATTACATGAGGAAAAGATGCTTTTTATTGTTTAAACTGAAAGCGTTACACAACTTAAGGGGGCGAGGAGGGTTGCCAAAGCGTTACGGAGCGTTATATGGGGTGAAGGTGGGGTCAAAATAGAGATAAAACTGAGCTATGTTATGCATGTATGGCCCCCGTATCCCTTGTGAACATCAGAAAGTTGCCAGGGAGTAGCATTTATCATGTTTGTGAAGTAAACAAGAAGGATCTTTATCTTGGAAGCTGGAGTTCTCCGGGTTGAGGTCCTTTGACAAATTGTCCTGTGAGCCATGCACGTGACATAATGGATGGCTCGAGGGACCAAATATGGAACCAATGAGAGGGGAGTGGGTTATTTCAGCTGTTGACGCAAAGTAAACGTTTCACAAGTATCTTATTTTGATTTAATGTTCTAGCTACTCCTCTTTTGTGTACCAAGAAATGTACATTATAGAGCAACACATGTCATAGAGTGTGTCTGTACACACCAACAAGTACCAACCTGGAGAATAAAACTGATAATTGCTAGTTATTAAAGTGAATGTCTCCTTCCAGGACCTTGGTACATGTTTCTCTGAGGGTCACTAATTTTATCTTTTCCTCTTTCTCTCCCCTCCCAACCAATAGGTGACCTTGAAGAAAAGGATGAAAATAAGATATTGGGGACCCCCTTTCTCAACTCACCACACACTCATAATAGTGCTTCCTAGCGGTGAGATATACAACTATTACAGTCAACTCTCGATTCTACGACCTTTCACGGTTCCCTGGAAAAGGGTAGTTATTTCGAAGGGGTCGTTATTGGAATTTTAACAGATTTTGTTCCATCCCTGACCTTCATACGAAAAAATTGCATTTTTTAGACAATACGTGTAAAAGTAAATAAAATAAAAACTACCTATTTCTTGAAGAAGGTACTCCTTTCACTCATTTCGTCAAAATTATAAGTTCGTATGAAATAAAAAAAAATAGCGTGGGTCATCAAAAATCGTTCACAAAATCCAACCAAAAACGTAACCAAATCAAAATAACAATGTTAAACAATAGCATGGGTCGTCAAAAATTGTTAACAAAATCAAACCAAAATAGTAACCAAATCGAGAATCGAAATAACAATGGCAAAAGCAAGCCTGGCGCGTGATGTAGCGGCAGTCGCGCGCGGGGAAACATTGTCTTGCTTGTGGGAGGGGGTGGACAGAGTCAAGTAATATTGGCTGGCATTGATGAGGTGGTGTCTTTTTTTATACCTGACCCACCCCAGTTACTAGTAATACAGCGTTCACAAAGATAATTGCAACGCAGCAACCTAAATAAATGCAACAAACACATTTTACAGCCGATTTCCTTGAACTTTTCAACCTTTTTTCCCACATTTTTCACGGTTCCTCAAAAAAGGGTCGTTACTTCGAGAGGGACGCTATTCCCGGGGTCGCAAAATCGAGAGTTGACTGTATTTAAATTTCAACTAACTATCCTTTTGCTGGCTTGTTCTTTGATTATATATTCAATTCACAGGTCGTTAAGATTTATCAATTTATTAAAAAAATTAATTGGTGAGGAAGGTCAAGCACAGCTTTAAGGTGCCTTCGTTCAATCATAGGGATTACCTGAAACATTTGAGTATTTTGAATAAGTTCTTCCCACTCGCCCAATAAAACAATTGGTTCTGTTACCAGTTAAGTTAATCCATCATAGTAGCCAAGATGTCAGAGGATTTAGACCCGCATGGTTTCGTTCTGCTATTGATGGTAATTTATTCATTCGTATCCCAGTTGGATGTATAGGGAATTATTTTCAGCAAGCTTTTCCAATCCTATCCCATAGTTGGTGCATCAGTATTTTCAAGATGTTATTCTCATCCTCCTTACCACTTAAATTAAGTCAATAATAATAATAATGGTATTGTTTTAAAGCATAATCTACTAAAAATACAGTAGAGTATGTATAGTTGAAGGTATTGATGTGACCGGCACATCCTCTTACGTAGGATTGATGTGAGTAAAATTAGAGTCCAGATTAAAATGCTATGCAAACCTTGACAACATCCTGGTTGTGAGTATTCCAAATAAACGGAAATTCAAGAATAGATTAAGAGTGATGAATGGCTTGAAGCTACAAGGTAGAAACTACGATCGTTGTTACAAACACAGAAAACACTTGATAATATATTAAAAAAATATTATAACTAGTACACAATATGTTTACATTTAAGAAATTATTTTTGCATTATATAATTCATAAACATAAATATGATAAATATAATGTATTAAGGTGCGGCAGAAGGGAGTGCAAGTAATTTTACAGTTTTTATAAGATATACATTTTTTGGCCAAAATAGATCAAATATTTCCCCAGTAGCAACATAAAATTTAGTTTTCTGCGCATGCGAATATCAACAGATCTTGAATATATGTTAAAGGTGTCATGGAATTGTGTCAACACTTTTTCTCTTTATTTAAAATGTTTTTACAAAATTCCATGACACCCTTGACAGATATTCAAGATCTGTTGATATTAGCATGTGCAAAAAACTAAACTCTACGTTGCTACTGGAGAAATTTTTGATTTATTTTTGACAAACAATTTCTATCTTATAAAAACTGTAAAAATACTTGCGCTCCCTTCTGCCGCACCAACTATATTCTACTATTATAAGTGTAGCGAGCAAGATCATGCTTGAGCCAACCCCGAACAGCAAGGGTGTCGGGGACAACCACTGAGCTATACAGGAATTGTCCCTCATTAGGGTTATTCTTCACTCATATTTTAAGGCAGAATCTATGATGTGTGAAAATCTTCGGCTACAAATGTGTAATTTTTACTACCAAGTCAAGGGTGGCTGCGTTATCTGATAGCTCGTGATCTTAATAAATCACACATTTTTAGCCGACAATTTCCACACGTCCATCATAGACTCTGCCTTAAAATGTGATTGAAGAATTACCCTGAGCACGTGACGATTCCTGTATAGCTCAGTGGTTAGCACATTAACGTGATAATCCAAACCTTCCGGGTTCGATTCCCGTGTCCTGGTGTCAATTTTCAAATAATGATATTTTAATTGTTCCCGGTTATTCCGTGTGGCACGTCTTTTCGAACTAGTGACTCACTAATACATAATGTAAATACTGTCCCTGTGACTGGGCGTTGAGTTTTAGATGCTGTTGTCCTAGATTAAGATAATTTGCAAGTCATGTACACTCCGAATACCATGAAAGGCAGGCAGCAAGCTTACCTTGCATAGCTCTAGTATGCTATAGTATATATAATAAATAGAGTCCGTCAAGTAGAGACTGCTGCCTGTCAGGGTAAACTGAGTGTATAATATATTCAAGCAAATATGTATATAATTTCAGTCATTTACAAAATTATTTATTTATTTACGTAGAACAACTTAAATAAACGTTCTTGAAAAACATGATTAAGTTGTAGTAAGGAAGCAGATATAAATTGATTAAAGAATTCAATATAATTCAATAGATTGATGAAACAAATAATTTAAATTAATAACAGTGAACCATAAATAAGTTTCTAAAATGTCATTGTGAATCAGTAAAAGTGAATGATATTAATTTTCTTAAATAAATTAGACAAAAACATTGAATAAAAACACATTAAAATGTAAGTCAAGTCACACCATACACATTAAAATATAACATTAAAAGTTAACATAAATTCATATACTGGAAAATCGTTACACTTGGTATAATGTTAAATGAAAATATTAATAAGATTGAATAATTATAATAAGATTAACTGTAAGAACTGACAATTGATACTGTAATATTGAAAAAATAAATTTTATTGAATTCTAAATTCCTTAGCTTAATCCCTTGCTCCTTGTGTGGCATCCGAGAGATGGCCTTAATTGACATACGTGTGACATGTTTCGGCGAGCAACGTCGCCATCCTCAGACAGTGTGTACTGCCATGTGAGCTTTACTGGTTGAAAACCAGAATAAAACCCATTTAACTTTTAATGTTATGTTTTAATGTGTATGGTGCGACTTGACTCACATTTTAATGTGTTTTTATTCAATGTTTTTGTCTAATTTATTTAAGAAAATTAATATCATTCACTTTTACTGATTCACAATGACATTTTAAGAAACTTATTTATGGTTCACTGTTATTAATTTAAATTATTTGTTTCATCAATCTATTGAATTATATTGAATTCTTTAATCAATTAAATAAACGTGTTTGCTTTTGCCCCTCTATCTACATTTTACTTCACTAATGCTAAGGTACATTTGAGAGGAAATACACCTGAACTTGCATGCAGAGAGGTAAACCAAATAGTAAGAATCACCCCCAATACATCTGACTAAGATTCGAACCTTTCTCTACCAGTCACGCGCAAACTAGACTAGACGAAATAGATCTGGTTAGTTTTATCTTTATTTTGTTTAGTAACATTTCACATATTGGCTGGTTTTAACTGGTGTTACAGCCTAAATTTGAAGAAACATCATAAACAATGTTTCAACTGCTGCTCCAGCCTAGATTTGAAGAAACACCAAAAACAATGTTTCAACTGCTGCTCCAGCCTAGATTTGAAGAAACACTAAAAACAATGTTTTAACTGGTGCTCAGACCTAAATTTGAAGAAACACCGAAAACAATGTTTTAACTGGTGCTCTGACCTAGATTTGAAGAAACACCGAAAACAATGTTTTAACTGGTGCTCTGACCTAGATTTGAAGAAACACCAAAAACAATGTTTCAACTGGTGCTCAGACCTAAATTTGAAGAAACACCGAAAACAATGTTTCAACTGGTGCTCTGACCTAGATTTGAAGAAACACCGAAAACAATGTTTCAACTGGTGCTCTGACCTAGATTTGAAGAAACATCAAAAACAATGTTTCAACTGGTGCTCAGACCTAGATTTGAAGAAACACCGAAAACAATGTTTTAACTGGTGCTCTGACCTAGATTTGAAGAAACACCAAAAACAATGTTTCAACTGGTGCTCAGACCTAGATTTGAAGAAACACCGAAAACAATGTTTCAACTGGTGCTCTGACCTAGATTTGAAGAAACATCAAAAACAATGTTTTAACTGGTGCTCAGACCTAGATTTGAAGAAACACCGAAAACAATGTTTTAACTGGTGCTCTGACCTAGATTTGAAGAAACACCAAAAACAATGTTTTAACTGGTGCTCTGACCTAGATTTGAAGAAACACCGAAAACAATGTTTTAACTGGTGCTCTGACCTAGATTTGAAGAAACACCAAAAACAATGTTTTAACTGGTGCTCTGACCTAGATTTGAAGAAACACCGAAAACAATGTTTTAACTGGTGCTCTGACCTAGATTTGAAGAAACACCAAAAACAATGTTTTAACTGGTGCTCAGACCTAAATTTGAAGAAACACCGAAAACAATGTTTTAACTGGTGCTCTGACCTAGATTTGAAGAAACACCGAAAACAATGTTTTAACTGGTGCTCTGACCTAGATTTGAAGAAACACCAAAAACAATGTTTCAACTGGTGCTCTGACCTAGATTTGAAGAAACACCAAAAACAATGTTTCAACTGGTGCTCAGACCTAGATTTGAAACAACACACACAAAAAAAAGTTTTAACTTACAGCCCAATTTTTATTTGAAGTCTTTTAGAAAATACAAACAAAAACTTTGGGGTCAGCATTGTTACATTCTGCTTTATTATTAATGATACTTAAAACATGTTGATGAAAAGTGACAGCAGGTTTGTATAAATACGTGCAAGAAATATAATAGCTATTCTAGTGGTCAAATAAAATATCACCCGCCTCGGTGGAGTAGTTGGCTAACGCGCTTGTCGTGTTGAGCTCGACTACTGAGGACAAGGAGATCGACGTTCGAATCTCGGTCGGGTGAACTGGGGGTGGTTTTCCCTAAATGGTTTTCCACTCTCCCTCCACGCAAATGCGGGTTCACTTCCTTTAATTCAACCTTTCTAATTCCTAATACATTAGAGTAATTAGTACTTAAAGTGTAAAACCCGAACGGGTAGTAAGATGCGGTGCTAAATATTATATATATTATAAATAAAATATCTTCCTATGAAAATCGGACTGTACGTGGGTGATTGCTTTAATTCTTCTAATATAGAACACCATTTGAATCTCTTTACATTATGTACACTCTATATTAGAACTCCTTGAAAACGAAAGAAGGAGCGTATTATCAATGCAGCATGAAACTAATCTTGTTTGGAGTGCTTTTGAAACGTCAAGATCAAAGCGACCGGCCCGCTAGACCCCAACACGATATTCTTCAGTAATTACTGTTTGTTTTTTGCGTTGGTTCCATCAATATCATACTAATGTCCTCTACACACTTTATAGCCATTCTTTTGCGGGGTCCACATCATCAATCATTTTGACTTTCAACTCGTCACTGTCAGTCTTTCATGGAGAACTTTCTCCATTGGTTATTGGTTTTTTTTAACCAACCATCTATCACTCTTCTCCCTATTTACCACCATTTATATGCACCATCAAATAACTATGATTAAACTAATAAAGATCCTGTTAATGTTTCATAGAAAGTTTCACGGGAGTACGGAACCTACGTTAGGTAATGTTAACAGTAGTTTTGACACACTACTATAACTTAGATATCACAGACAAATCTAACAATTGGACAAGATTTGGCGTGTTTAAATATCACGGACACATTTAAAAATAGTGTTATGTTTCTTATATTGTTAGATATCACTGACACATTTAACAATAGTGTTATGTTTCTTAGATTGTTTAAATATCACGGACACATTTAACAATAGTGTTATGTTTCTTATATTGTTTAGATATCACTGACACATTTAACAATAGTGTTATGTTTCTTAGATTGTTTAAATATCACGGACACATTTAACAGTGGTGTTATGTTTCTTATATTGTTTAAATATCACAGACAAATCTAACAAGTAAACAAGATTTGGGGTGTTTAAATATCAAGGACATATTTAACAATAGTGCTATGGTGGTTCTTACAATGTTTAAATATCAAGGACATATTTAACAAAGTAAAAACCATAGTGTGAGGGGTGCATTCTAAAGATTTCCCTAACCACTTATTTAAAATGCTTGTGGTAATTTAGTTTAAAACAGTACTTCAAAAAGTCCCGTGGTTTTAAGTATTTAGGCTCAACATATTTGATTTTAAAATATGCCTGAGCTGCACACCTAAGGGCTCCACTAATTATATATAAAAAGTTTCACCTTTCAATTTGATCAAGGCGCTTAAGGTGTCAATATCTCAATATAAAGTCGTTTTCGCTTAAAGTGAACCACTTTAGACCCAAGTATTAAAGTTTAATAAAATCAAAACGTGCTTCCACTTAATCTGAAGGTGAGAATTTAGAGAACACGAGTTGAGGGCGGTATTTTTGCAATTTTTATATCAAAACAGTTTTGCTCAAAATAAATATATTATTGCTTCAGAAGGAACATAAAGTATATTTGTCATCATTTGTTGATATTCACAGTTGTCGAATATCTGTAAAGAGTGGCCTGGAATTTATTGACAACACTTTTACTTTTCATTTAAAAAGTTTGTTATTCTATGCTCATGACAGATAATCAAAAACTGTTAATATCACCACGTTAAGGAAATTAAACTCTATGTTTATACTGGAGAAATATTTGATTTATTTTGTCCAAAAAAAGTGTTACTAAAAAAACTGAACACACTGGCCTTTTCTCACGTACGTACCTTACACTACTAGCTTAAGTTAGAGGGTTATCCACAAACAAAACAAAATATCACACAAAGAGAATTAATTTTATTTAAATCAATTGATTCACATTTTTAAATAGGATATGTGTTGTTGCTTGCTGTGTACAGTTTTCATTAAAAAAAATTATGTATACTTCTCAAGAGTCTGCTTTTTTTACACTCTTCAATAAACCTTGGAACAGTCCTGAAATCCTTTAACACCTTTTCCCTGTCGGAAACTTTCGTTTTAATCAGGGTTAACCCCTGTGTAAAAAAAAGGTGCTAGCCTTAATATCACCCAAATAAAGACTGTAATATTATTACTGTGCTTAAACCACCTTTAACAAGCTCAAAATTGGCCTCATCTGGTGAGGTTCAATTCATTACAACTTAATAGTTTTACCCGCATAGTTGGCCGAATGCCGCCGGCCACCAGCACACCAGCATTTGCTTCGCTGACATTGTATTTGTTTTATAACAAAATTCACACATCCAGTAGCTATACCAACGTATTGCAAGCAGTTCCTTGAGTAACATTTTATTCTCTGTATCAAAGGTCACACATCCAGTAGCTAAACAAGTGTTCTGCAAGCTGTTCTGAATAATGGTCATTGCCACACTCCTGGATGTCTTGTCGGCAAAAGGTTTAACACACAGTGAGGGGAACTTTCTATCTTTGCTTGCTACAACCGTGGTATGAAGCATAAGGGGAATCGTGCGTCGGATTATTTTTGAAAAAACTTTTTTTTTTTCTCAGCAAAACTAATTCTAATTGTGTTTTTATTTGAATAAGTATTTATTTTTATTCTTTAATTTGCTTTAAAATCGGGTTTAACTGATAAAATTTGATTAATTTACTTTCTAGGACCATAATTTATATCTATTTGATTTTTTATATTTGACTTAGTATTATACTTTAGATTAAAGTGTAAATACTTCTATACAATTGACTAAATACATTTTTAATAATTAAATATTATCTCTAAATATAAAAATAATATTTTTGATTAATCGATCTCATGGTGTAAATTGTTTTAACACATCATTTCACCTAATACATTTTTGCGTGGAGCTTCTATGCTTGACTGACTTGACAATACCTGAAACTAGTGGAAAATTTAAGAACTTGATCCTAACATTTAGAGTAGACAAGTACCCCTCCCTTCTTACTATTTTATTTCACAACATGTACTTGTGAACGCTGTATACAGCGCCAAGTAAACAACCATCCCGTGTTGCAGTAGTTTTCTTCTTAGAAGGACAAGGAAGCTCGTCTGGTCAGCTCATTCTACCATTGTGATCCAGCGTGACATAAATTAAGAGTTAATCATTTACACCACTTATTATTCAGTTCCTGACTAAACTTGACATTTCAAATAACAATAACAGATACTATCAAAAGTTGTAGCTTAAAATTAGTCCATCAACGGTGTTGGTGTTAGCTCATCCCCCCCCCTCCTCTGAGCACGTGACGTACCCGGTTAGGTCAGTGATACAGCATTAGCATGAGGGCCTATAGCCGGAGTCCCCAGTTTCGATTCCCGTGCACTGGTTGTCAATTTCCAGCAAATTCATTTGGTAAATCTTCAGGGCTTCTACCTTAAAACATATCATCATAATGATATATTTGTAATTAGTCAATGGAATTACCTGCCCAATAGTGATGAGGTAGAAATTGTGAGAGCTTCATTAGCATTCATTTTCTTTTAGTATTGATCTAGCTATTGTGTAGTCTATGAAACAACAAAAAAACTTAGTATTGATAAAATCGAACAAGACGGCAACTTTTAGCAGGACAAAAGTGTCACAACCTTGAAAGGTATTCCTACCGTTCTAAAAAGGAGTAGATATCTCACAGTAGCTTATAACTAACCCGTTAATCATTAAGGTATTATTTAAATAGGGGAATAAAGGTTTTTAGTAGGTATAAGTTTAAGAGATAAACATCGAAATTAAAATTAATGAATTATAAAAACATTGTATTATTCAATTTTTTTTTATATTTACATAATGATGTTACACCTAACCCCCGCTTCCACCTATCGTGTAATAACTATTGAACTTGGTATACGTACAACTATAATTATGGCGTCTAGAATAACTTCAATATAAGCATGATCCCAAATAGTATTTTAAAATACTTAGGAAGTGGAGGGAGTCTCGTAATGGAGGAAGATTCCCCCTACTTTTAAATTACTGTGATGTAAGTGGGAGGTATTTGAATAAATATAAGTTAGCCTATTTTTAACAGTTATAAATATTTAATAAAAGCCTGATGTTTTTTTAAATTCAACAATCTCACAAAATAAGGCACATAGCGGTAATTTAACTATTTATTACAATGGATGTCGGTGACCTGGCGGTCTAGGGGTAAGGTGTCAGACTTCTGTGCTGGCGGCCGGGGTTCAATCCTCGGTCCCGGCATAGATTTATCTGATTACCAAACCCTTCCTTCACCTCTGACAAGACACCTTGTGAATGTGGGGAATGCCAGGCCTCCACCGTGGTTCGGATTCCACGTTAAACTGTAGGTCCTCCATTTCATCTCACAATCACCCTACCATTACACATTGCGTAAGTGCGTATAACCCAAACGGGTAGTAAGACGCGGTGCTAATAATAATAATACAATGGATGTCTGAGTTTGAGGCTAATGACATCAATTTTTAGCCGAGGGTGCTTTTTATCAACTTTTCTACAAGCAAATGATGGTAAGCTACCTCTTATTAATTTGTTTCCCCTCATTTATTCTTATGTTTAGTTGCTAATACTGAAAAAAAATGGTGTCACTAGTAGGAATAGACATAGGTTGCTTGTTAACAAAACATCCACTGAATATTAAATAGGGTGTATATAAGATTTAAAGTTAGGAACATTTATTTTAATTGAACAGTTTGTTTTCAGTTCTTAGGTTTTACGAGGAGAGCTTGTTACCATAAATTGTCGATTCTCAATATAAATTTCTATTACTAAAATATTATATCAGTGAGAAGGTGTGCGTGAATAAGGATCCATTTCTCAGATCATTCATTATGTGAAAACTATTATATTTAATAACAATTAATCTATTGTCATATTATTATATAATATCCTTTATTTTAAGAGCTTCATTCACATATTATATGTTATAAGCTATCATTATATTCCCATGATGTAATTAGCCAGAATAGGAGCTATGTAAATATTTATAGTCCATATAATTACGTTTTAATTTATCGGATGAATCATCATAATCAACTGTTTCAAATCTGTTGCCGGGTAAGTTTATTAAAATACTTCCATCTTCCTCTAGCCTTCCACCATTCTTCCTCTTTTATTTGCTTCCAGTCTTCTACTCTCACTTGCACACCTTCTGTTATCTAGTCCTCTTTCTTTTCCTCCCTTACGGTCTTTTTCCTGCACACTTAATTTCCATCATTCTTTTTGGTATTCTCTATTTTACCATTTAACCACACGTTTCACCAACAATATTTAGTGTAATTGTATTTAAAACATATTTATTGTGTCAAGTTATGACATATATATTTTTTAATAAAAATGGAGGCTAAAAACACATGCTATTGGTAATCAAATGTGTTTTAATATTTTGATATGCATGTAAAGTGTACATACCGTTTACGTAATGACCGCCATGCTCATATGTTCAATTGTTTTATTTCGACACATCTGACATTAGTGTAAGCGTATAATGGCTTTAAAATAAAATACATATTTTAACTACACACTACATTTTTTCAAGAAATGTTTAATTGTTATTAACGGTAAGGCACCACTCCTCTACCAGGGTATATAAAAGACTGTAATTCATCTCTCCTTTGCCAGTATATTAATATACCTACTAACTGTAAGCTGTTATACCTGGTGACTGTAACCCATCTCTACTTTGCCAGGATATACTTACTGAATATAAGCCATCACTCATATGCCAGGGAATATCTAGCTGCTGTAAGTCATCTCTCCTTCGTCGGATATATCTATCTAGTACTAAAGCCATCGATCCTCTGGTGAGATACACCTAATAGCTGTAAGCCATATCTCCTTTGACGGGATATACCTACTGACTGTAAGCCATCCCTCCTTTGTCAAAAGTATACGTAGCCAATGAAACTGTAAGCCACAACTCCTCTGCCAGGATATACCTACTGACTGTAAGCCATCCCTCCTTTGTCAAAAGTATACGTAGCCAATGAAACTGTAAGCCACAGCTCCTCTGCCAGGATATACCTACTGACTGTAAGCCATCCCTCCTTTGTCAAAAGTATACGTAGCCAATGAAACTGTAAGCCACAACTCCTCTGCCAGGATATACCTACTGACTGTAAGCCATCACTCCTTTGCAAGGTTATACCTAGTTACTGTAAGCCATAACTCCTTTGTAATATGAGTTGCCCGCACCATTAAAACTAATTTTATTTTCTACCTAGACGACATAATGTATGCCCAGCTTTGAAATACGAGACGAACCGGCTCGCTACTTTGTAAAAGGAAGAACGAGAGCTGACTAGGAAGTGGTATGCCTGCTCTGACTTCTCGCGACCGGCCGATAAGCCTCACCTAAACTTGAACTCTAGGTTACAGCCCACAGATACCTTTCCCTTCTAAAATAATCTGATAATAAGTTCGTCCAAGCTTAAATAGTCCTCTTAAGCCCGCAGGGGGTGATACAATGGCTGTCTGCACTGAGTCTATTGTCCCCCTCCCATTCCATTTGAGTTACTCTCTGTGGTACCAAAATAAGAGCTCTGCTAGGGAAACGATTTATTCAATAAAGGTTTGTTTTCAAAGAGCTACAATGTTAGAATGACCATTTTCTTTGAAATTTGAGTTCTGAGGTTCATTAAATTCGTAGCTGATAGTTGGTAAAAAAATAATTTTTTAGCATAAACAATAAACTTACAATATAATGCAAGGGTAGCTGTAGTAAATTCTAGATGCAGCCCCCAAGATTTATTCAGCACGTTCATTACAAATACATTTTTCGTTGTTTTAGTTTTAACTGAAGTAGTGGTCAAAAGCGCCAGGCCCACAAAAATACACTTGATAAATAAACGCTAAATTTCCCACACCTAGGCTTTCTATGATAAGAATGAAAGTAATCAGATTTCTGGATTTTGAAGAAACTCGTACCGGCAGCTATGGCAAGTCTGTGAAGTTGACAGCACCACAAATGGCACAAATTATAAGACCTATTCCAATATTTAGTGCAGAATTTTTACCACAAGAATATCCAAGTCGCATAATTTGTGCCGCAATAGTTTTTGTGAAAACACCCAAGGGGTTATGGTTTCAATATTGGTAAGAGTATTTGTTCAGGCATCCCAAAGTCTCCTTGAAAACTTTCTTGCTCTGGAAGTAAAAGTGATATCACACACTCGCAGTGGCGTGGAAACCTTTTTATTTGGGTGGAGGCGATTAATATAATCATGTGCTTTTATAGGGGATATCTATTTTATAGAGAGAAAAAAACAGGAAAATATCATATTTAGCTGTCCCAATGTGCATTTTGATCATTTATTTTAGGCATGCCAAACATTAGAAATAATACACACAAAATAAATTAAGAAAAATCATATACGATGCGGCTCAGAGAAAAATTATGAAACATCGATAATTAAAGTAGGTTTCCAAACACCTTTGCCCTATATTCGCTACTAGCTAAATACCACTAACTTATTTTGCAATGTAAAGTTTGTTGGGCCTCTCAGGGTATGCATTAAATAACACAAGTGGTTTAGTCTATGTTGACTCATCGTGGAGCGAAGATAGTTTTTTACGCGTTTAAACGTTGATAAACTTGTTTCTGCGCTGATGTGGTCGGGAAGTTTTCAAAATCTCGTCAGTGTGTGCGCTAAGTACGTTTAATTTGTATTATGTTTGCTTAGTGTGAACTTTGTTCTTGCCTCAATAATATCTTTACATTATCTGAAAGTTTTGTCTTACTATTTTTTGTAAGGGGGGTAAAAATGATACTTTTTATTCCCCTAAATATTTTTGGGGTAAAATACCCCCCTCCGGTTCCTGCACCACTGCACAAATGTACATAAGATTGTATTTGACTACTTTCTGGTTTTCTCTGCAGCTTAAGCTGCCTCTTCATGGGATGATTAATCTATATGTCTGAATATTTAGTACGTAAATGTACGATAAAATTTAAAAAGATGTTTATTATTATTATTATTATTATTATTATTATTATTATTATTATTAGCACAGCGTCTTATTACCCGTTCGGGTTATACGCACTTACTCTCATGTACAAATGGTAGGGTGATTGTGAGATGAAATGGAGGACCTACAGTGTAACGTGGAATCCGAACCACGGTGGAGACCTGGCATTCCACACATTTACAAGTTGTGATTAATACACGTCTTTTCAGAGGTGAAGACTAAAGGTTGGGCTACCTTTGTTTAAGTTTTATTTGTTAAAAAACACGCTTTGTCTACAAATAAGAGTAAACAAAAACTAACACAAAACATAGTTTTTATTTGAATTTAAAATTGAAATATATTCTGTAATAATTACTCTTTGTATTTGCATTTTGATTAAAACAGAAAAAATCCTACATTCTATAGGGAAATACAAGGATTGATCACGTTGTATAAAACAGAATATTTGGAACACAATCAATGGCAATGTATTTTAATATAAAAACTATAGCCAAATGTTAAACGGACGTCCAAGTTGTAGGACATGCGAAATGTCAACACAATCAGTTCAGTGGTTTGGGCTTGATTGATCAACAGACAGAACGTTTCATTTCTATATAAGCCTATTATTAGAATGTTAATATAGCCAGAACGAGTGTTCACATGAAGCCAAATAACAAAAGCGATCCTGGCTTTGTGTTTTGTTGTGAATGAAAATGAAAATGAAAAACTAAACCTGTTACCTAGCAATCTTCTGTTCGGGGTTGTCAAGCCTTGGAGGATCATGACTACTGTTTACTGGGGTGGTAAGAACTTAGAACTGTCAAAACCAATCTAATACCTAGGGGTGAATCTAGGAAGGGGGCGGAGCTCAAGAAATTAAACCAATTAAATCAATGTTAAAGTGACTACTAGTTTTATCGTCACGTAATATTAGCTCACTAACCAGAGATTTTCAAAAAATTGTTATTGGTAATATTATTAAATGATTAATGTACGCTAATTATTATAAATACTTAAGACGAAAAGCGCATTAATTATTAGAGCGGTGAAAATAGATTGCTACAATTGCTACAAATTGTGCTCACTCTTCCAATACCTGTAGCGACTGAAAAGCGGAGTTTATCTAAATTAAGAAGACTCGAGATTTGGATGAGTTCAAGAATGACCGAGGATATGTTGACGGGACTTGCTTTACTATATGTATTGAGATATTAATGTCAACATTGAAAATGTCATTAATAGATTTGGTAGTTCAAAGAACAGAACGCTTGAGTTTATAATATGAGCTCTCAGTTAGGTCTAAATACATTTTTCAAACTTTTTGTACTGATACAATTTTTACTATTAGCATTGATTGGCCACTTTAAAATATTATCCTTAGGGTCTGTGTGGTATATTATATAATTAAAAATAATTTTAATTTTAAAAGATAATTTAACTTAATTTTACAAGAAAAAATACTTTTAAAAATTATAAATGTACTCAGCTGATTGTAAGAGATATTCAACGTACAGTACATGACCTGTAAATAAAGCACAACATACGATTGTGTACTAGATGTTGGCCTAACCACACTTACTCTCTCACCTTGTTGCGCCAACATTGTTTAGGTTTATATTTATTTGATCGTTTTTATTATTATTATTTCAATGCTTAATAATAAATAAATATCTTTAAAATAATTAATTTTTAAATAACGTGCGTTAAACAAAATCTTTGAATAATATCACACACATAAAGTGTTAGTATGGTTTAGTGGTAAAATTTCAATTTAGAATGAGAAATAATTAGCTATACTATAGGGTGGAGTTAAAGTTCGATTGTTTGAAATATGAATAATTCCATATATTTTGTCTAATCGATTGGATAGCTAAAATATTATTTATGTAACAATTGTTATCATGTCTAAACTAATTTCCCTCTTAATAATCACTATTCGTTGGTGTTCTTATTATTTGTTTTTAATAAATTTAAATACTAGTCGCAAATTTAGAGTTATACCCTTCATTTGAGGATTATTCTAAAATCTAGCATTACAGTGAAAACTTACTTGAAGATTTACTCCCAAATTTTGAGGTATTTTTCTGTCAAAATGTATTGAATGGAACCTCCACCAACCTGATCCAATAATAACACCGTCCCCTCTCCCCCAAGAAAGTCCTGTATCTGCCCCTGCTCATACCGGTACTTTAGTAATTAAAATTAGAAAAATTACATTGCTCCTAAATGAATAAAGGTTGCATAGAGAGATAATTAATTTAAATAATACCAGCACTTAGAAAATACTATTCCAGTTTTTAGCAGACTAAGCCCATTAAAGATACGGAAAAATAATTACCTAGAAGAGATAATACAATCACTTAGAAGAGATAATACACTTTACCAGCGTTATGTAAACACCTAGGACAATAACACAAGCACTACAGAGTGACCCAAGCACTTCGGAGAGTAGCACAAACAACGATGGATCTGTGATCTTGTGGTCAGAGCTCCTGGTTATGGATCCAGAGGTCCCGGTTTCAATTAACGTGTCTGTCACCTCCACTGTAATAATTGCCAATTCTTTTGTCCAGCCAAATAAAAGGTCTAGGAAGCTGAAATGTTTCATGCAGAAAGCCCCTGACCATAAAGATGCAGAAATACTTGGTGACCGAAAATTAACATGGGGACCCAAAAAACGAAATGGTAGGCCTATCCATAAAAATATTGTTTAGAATTAAATATTCAATTGAGTATCAATTTCACACTTTCATTGTTATAAATATTAAATTTACTCGTACTATAAAGTCTTTAATTGAAATGTACCTCCAAGATTTGTAAGATCAATAATTATGGTTCCCATTTGCAAAAGTTAAAAAAGTGATAAGACACATTACATGACCAAAAATGGAGCCGCTTATTTTTAAACGGGTACTATGGAAGTTTTTAATTATAAATGATAATACAAGCTAGGCCACTTTTTTAATTCGTCTTAGCTACCTATATCCCGACCTTACACTATTTATAATTATATATTTTAAAACTAAAGCAAGGATATTGTGTATTAAATATTACTATAAAAAACATGGACATAACATGTGAGAATATAAAACTCTTGAGTATACTAGTCCCCAATTTAATCAAATACTTTATTTACAAAATTAAGTTTTAGTTTGAATTTAATCAAATCAACCTAGACCTTACTAAACATTTCATTTTGGCTTCCATTTAAAAGAGAATTTATTGATCTACCTTTACTTTGAGCAATATTTATTCTAGTTCTCCAAGTATTCTATTTACTAGTACATTGTTCGCGTATGGTCTTGTGAACATCCACAAAGGTGGTTTTCTGTGTCACATGAACTCTGACTGAAGAGTTTAGAGCATACTCAAAGCTTCTTTGAGAAATACAAATCTCTCGTCACACAGATAAACCATGTTTCAGAGCCATCCACCATTGGCTGTTGTAAACATTAACCAAACGTGACTAGCACCCCAAACTCGCCAATCCCTTTCTTAAAACGAGTGGGTAGATAGACTGACTGAGGTCTACATTATCCAGGGTTTGTATCTCACAACTATACTGTCAGGGAGAGTCTGGGAGTCACAGACGAGTGGGTAGATAGACTGA